>JAIUZE010048325.1:0-13842 GCA_022085475.1 Heliosperma pusillum
CATTTTAAGTCTTTTCGGTTCAATTAAAGTTATGGTTTGTCGGGTCATTTTCGGGTTGAGTGGTTTTGGATCGGGTTATTTTCGGGTCGGGTCAGTTACGGGTCAAGAAAGATCGGGTCATGTTCGGGTCGGGTCGGGTCCAATCGGGTTTCGGGTCACATTTGGGTGTTGTAGTTCGGGTAAATTTCGGGTCACGGGTCGGGTCATTCGGGTCGGGTCAATCGGGTCGGGTTGCTTTTGCCAGGTCTACTTAACATACATAATAGTATCATACTCAAGTTCATATCTCATCTCCACCCCACACCATCCTCAACAATTAACATAATAATCACATGTAACTCATATATACACATTTGATATCATTTTCTCATAATTGAACACAACTATTCAATTCATATTCCTTCACACATACCACATAATCTCATGTAACACATACATATAACATGCTTGTTAACATAACATATTTGTTGGAGTAAGTGTCCTCAACAATAATACGATCACTTAATTAAATCTCATAATAATAATACAAAGAGATGATAGATATTATAGTCAACTGGTCAACATTAATCGGTAACGATTGGCTTGCTAGATTTTGACGTTACTGTCGTATGACGATGGTGATCAGTTGATCTCTTAAGGTCACACCTATAGGACCATTCCCTTAATTGAAAAGTTAATTAATTATATATCGATACAGATTAATTAAATCCTTAAATTGAACAAATTTTATTAGTGAGTGAGAATTTTATGTCTTATTGTAATGAGATTAGATAAGACACAATTTGGAAATTAAAATGTTATATTACTAAAATTGATTATTGTTTATGAAACAATTTTAGGGTGTTAATTGGTTGTTTGTTTTAATTTAAAACACAATTAACACACCTAATACTACATAGACCTAAGCTAGTGTTTTGGTAAGGCCAAAAGTAGAAGCATGCTTGGCACTCCCAAGGGGTCACATGACCGGCCACATCCCACCCTACAAGAGGAGAAGAAGTTCTCATTTTCCTTGTATATATTCTTATGCAAAAGTTCATATCCTTATCTCTCTAATTCTCACTAAAAGGTTTCTCATAAAAAGGTTTATGAAATTCTTTGTTGTAAAATCTTAGATCTTCATATATATTACTATTGTAGTAATATTATTAGCATTAGATTTTTTATTTAAGGTCTCTAATAATATTATCTAGTGAACAATATTATTAGTATTAAGGGTTTGTCTTGGGTGCAATCAAGAGGAGTGTTTCTACATTAGAATCTTGGAGTTCATCCCTCACCTATTAGCTCAAGAACAAGAGTAGGAAGGAGTCCTATCTTGTGCCCAAAAATTGTTTATACTCAATGTAAGGAACAATTTCTCCTTCCTTATTTATATTTTATTATGCATGCATAAGATCTATATAGTTTAAGAGTAAAATATTTATTAAATGATATTATAAATGTCTAATATTGAGTTAAAGAAACTTATAAGCGGTATCAGAGCTTTGGTTGTTGCATGCATAATCGATTTATAGTTTTTTCGAGTTAATGTAACTTAAAGAAAACTAGTAATTTGTGTTTTATGAGATAAAATCACAAAGTCATTTTCATGTCATTATATTCTGGTCCTAATATGATTTTAGGTCAATTTGATGATTTATGGAAATTTATATTGCTCAAATATGATTTTTAGTGTTTTTACATTTTAATGAGTAAAATGATGTTTAAAATGCTAAAAATAGTTAGATATATCTTATGACCTTAAAATATTTACACAATATCACACATGCATTTTACTTACTGTATCTAAAATTTCGTGTGAAGTGGACTTATTTCTCGTGATTTATGATTTTATATGATAAAATGATATAAATGAAGGTCAAATGGTTAAAACTACTTCTGCTTTGAATATGAACATGAAATTTTATTATGTTGTCACATGCATGTTTTCCAGTCAGACTGGAAAATTTCAGACTGATGTGATTTGTCTAGCATGATTTATGAATTTTTAATGTAAAAATGGCATAAATAGTGACTTATTTAGCAAATATAGCTAAAATAAATTTCATGCAATGATAAAATTATTCCTGATTTCATAAATGTCCCACATTTCATATCTATAGTTGAAAATTTAATTTGATTAATTTTCGCTTGCTTTATGTATTTTATTTGATAAAACCGATAAAGTGCAACCGATTTTTCTCAAAATTGATTCAAAATTTTTTAACCTTGATTTTTGACATTATGAGTGTCATGGAAATGTTCCAGAATGTACAAAAATTTAAAATTCAAATTTTGAAATTACTGTAATTAAATTTGGATTTATTTGATTAAAATATAATTTTAAAGCTTAATTTTGAGCAATTATATAACAACAAGTTGAATTATTGTCAAAACATTGAGTGATGACTAATTTTTGAGTCCTAAATAAGTTGGGATAATTAACTTGGACTTAAATATGATTTAAGTATTGTTTGGTGATTTTAAGATGTTATTATCACCCATTTCCTAAAACCGGGTTATATACGATATAAACCGTACAATAGGGCGATTTGGCATTTAATATGAGCATGTTTTATACATATTATAATGTTTCATTTTATTTATGAATGTCATATTTTGGTTTATGTAATTTGGAATTATGTAATTTAATCCTTATATAGCCTTAGTTATAATCGATATTACCCGAAATGTAAGGGAATATTAATTCGGTTGTAATTTAATGTGATCTCGTATCACTTTTTATTGTATTATTTTAACTTACAAATGTATAATAGGAAATTATTGTAATTTTATTATATTTTTGTAATTATTTTTAATACCGGAGTTTCCTAAAGACGGTGTCATTCGGAAAGGTGTTCCGAAAGAGATGGTGTCCATGGAAGGCGTGCTAATGAAGTTCAAGGGACCAAAGGAGTTGGTTTCCGAATTTGTAATAGATTATATGATTTTCTATTGTAGGAAAGGCCATACTAGGAATTTTATCTTTATGCTTGCATTTTATTTAATATGTTTGCATGCATTGCCAAATCGCCATAACATGACATGCATATTTCATCGAGTATTCGACCGTGTCAATTAAAATTATCGTTATTTCATTGTTTAGTTCACTTAAACGAGATAGATAATAAATTGACATAACCTCTCATAATAAATAATTGAGATCAAGCCTTATCAAATGATAAAACCCATGAATCCCAATTTCGCAAGGAAGTAGGCTCGGCTCACCGGGGTGCTAAACTTGTTACGTTGGGTAAGTGGGGCATTTATTACTTCGAAATTTGGATTAATATTAAAGTAATATTATGTTAATAAAGGATGTGTTTCGGGCTTAAGATAAATATTAAAGTAATATTATCGACCGAGAGTTCTATTGTAGAATCGATTAAAGAGTTAATCCACCGAATTATGTTAATAAGGGATGAATCGGCTCACCGTGCCCAAGTTGATATGAATTTGGATCTCGGAATCATTTATAATAGTTGGGTAAAGGTCACTATTTAAATGTTTAAAATGTTTACAAGTATTTAAAATGATAAATGTTGACATTTTCTTTATGTCTAAAATTTGTAGTTAACTTTGTACAATCGCAATGGCTAGTTCATCCAACACGACAACCACTAACGTTCCAACTCTCACGAATGTCTCATGGCTTTGATCGTTCATGGATCGATGCAAGTTAGAAAATAATGGCGCAAATTTGGCCGATTGGGATGCGCAACTCCACTTGGCCGCGGAGGGTGACGATAAGCTTCGTTACCTTACCGAGGCCTCTCCCACCGCACCTAATGAAAGGTCAACCGCCGGCGCAAGGCGAACCTATGAGGCTTACCATAAAGAGTCCGCTGCGATCAAAAATGTTTTGATCTTCTCCATGGAGGCCGATCTCCAAAGGAGTGCCATAAAGATGTGCACGGCCTATGAGATCTACACGAAACTTTTTACCATGTTTTCACAAGCTCCTAGGTTCATACAATATGAGACGGCTTCCGCGTTTTTCGACCTGAACCTTAAAAAGGGCCAAAACGTTAGCCCTCATGTACTCAAATTGATTTAGCATGTCGACACTCTCAAAATGCAAGGGGTTGACATTCCAAAACAACTCGTTATTGATCGAGTACTTTATTCCTTGGGGAAAATCAAGGCATATGTGCAGTTTAGGTTAAACTACAATATCCAAAACATGAAAACCTTTCTTCATGAATTGCACAAGATGTTTGTGCAAGCCGAGAGAGATAACACCACCAAGAATGTGCTCCATATTAACAACAAGAGTGAGGGGAAGTTCAAAAGGGGTTGTAGTAAGAGGAAGAAACCCTCCACCTACCAAGGGAAGGGAAAAGCTATTGAGAATAGTTCACCCAAGCCCAGTAAAGGTGCCTCAACCGAGGACAAGTGCCATTATTGTAATGGCATAGGGCATTGGAAGAGGAATTGCCTTAAATATCTAGGAGATATCAAAGCTGGAAAGATTGTTTCAGTTGGTAATTTTTCATCCCTATCATTTATGTTATAATCTCAACTTTGGTATAAGATACGAGTTGTGATTCTTACCCTTTTATTGTAATTAGGGAATCCTAGCAAGGATAAGGGCAAGGACAAGCAAGCCTAAGAAGGCTATTCAAGGGAAGCTAAGGTAGTCACGCATGGTTGAAGACCTAAGGAAGCTTGGTCTCGAGATTGTCTCCCCTTTTGATTGTATTATGGTTGTTAAGAACATTTTATTTCCTTGTTGGACGTGGAAGCTTTTTAATTTTAAAGAACAAATTGTTGTAATTGAATATTTAGTGACTTGGTTTTCAACCAAAATAACTCGGTTTATGGAAACTTTTATTGTTCTAAAAAACTTGTCATTATACATCACTTGCGCTAATAACATAAATTGTATCGACTCAAGTTGATCATATTAGTATTATGATGATTGGATCATTGTAATAAGTTCAAAAGCTAATAATTCGATTCTTACTTTGAAAGATCAATTGTTAAGTCAAAATTGAGCTATTGAACTCAAAGTAGGGAATCTACCAAACCAATTGGCCACACCACTTACAAAGATGGTAAATGACATGAATATGAGTCCACCTCTTTAGCTTATAGAACTAGTCTATCTCGAAGCTAAGATTCGATGTCTTTACAATAAAGTCTTTAGTAGATCACATAAGGTCATGTTGTGATACCTCTACCTCCCTCACGAGTATGTGTACAAAATTGTTTGTGGCTCATAAGGCTATCTTTAAAGAAAATAGTTGTATTTTTCTAAATATAGAGTAAGAGAAAATAAGCCACAACGTAAAACTAGTTAGGAACTAGTGAGGAAACCAAAAGAAAGCGTTCTTAGGTGAACCCTTAGACTAGATCTATGAAGTGGAAGTTCCTAGAAATTTTAAAAAATTCGATTTTTGACAGGGTTAATGTCGCGTCTCCTTAATCAAAGTAAACCTAAATCACTACTAACTAATAGTCAGCGGTAAGCAAGGTATCGAATCCACAGGGAGGCGGTAGTATTCTAATATGTTAAACTAGGTTTGTCTCTATAGTAACAATTTCGGGGTTTTGAGATTGAGTTTCTAGTCTAAAAGCAATCAATAACAATAACTAAAAGCAATCAATAACAATAACTAAAAGCAAACAATAACAACTAATAATAAAAGGTTGAAAACAATAAGATTAAAAGTCTAGGGTCTCAGGTTCACTAGGATTATTGTTCAGGGGTAAGGATGTCGTCAACTATCATGCAATAAAGTTATCTAAGGTCACAAGATCGGTCGATTCAATTATGCCCTTTAGATCTACAATTTAACATGCGATCGCTATCATTAAACGAGTTCTATTCAATTATCGTAGCCTATCTTAGTATTAACCCGGTCGGTGTCAATCCTAATTCGCGAGACTAGTTAATTAATCCTGGCCAGTAATCAAACAACTAGAATTAAAACGATAATCATGCAATTGCAATTCAATTAATTAATCTACCCCTTCTAACAATCCTAGATCCCCTTTCAACCCTATAAAGGAATTTAGCTACTCATAACCATATTAACAACAACGATAATAAACAAAGCAAACATGATTAACAATTATGAAAGGAGTAACAAAGAATAATTAAGGTACTAGAAGGTAATTAATTAAATAACAAAGAAAGATTGAAGAATACTGATTACAAGTTGAACTAAAGACAATCGTCTTGAAGAATAAAATCCAGAGACAAAGCAAGCTAAATTAGGTTTTCTAATATTAAAGCATGAAAGCATCAAAAGCATCAAAAGCATAGCTAATTGTGAAAGACGAGCTTTCCTTTTATAATACAAATCTAATTAATTAGGTTAACTAGTTTAGGAAAATATGAAAAAAGTCGTCAAAAAGCTAGGTTGCTCGATCGAGCAAGGGACTCTGCTCGATCGAGCAGCCATGACCACGACTCGGTCGAGCAAGGTAGGGTGCTCGGTCGAGCATCCCTCATTTAGGCTCGTTTCTTCGATATTCTCCATTTCTTCTCTTTCGTTCTCGATTTCCGTGCCCAACCTTCTACGATCCGACTCCGCCATGCTTCATATCTACTCAAAAAGCTCCAAATGCATTCAATCTGCATTAAAACATAACAGAAGCGGCAAAATCGATATTTTAGCTAAACTAGCATAGAAATAAGCAAGGAAAGACGGTAAATGGAGTTATATGTGTCTAAGGGAAGCATAAAATGTGTATATAAATAAGGATCATCAATTTTCTAACATAAGAGACTTATGAAACTAAATGGAATCTATGCAAAGGAATGATGTATTTGGAGGTGTCCAATAATAAATCATTCTATAGACATGAAGATGTTTTATTTGGAGGTGTCCAATTATAGTTGCATGGATAGACATGAAAATGTCTACAAAAGTTAAGTTAATGCGTAACTATGCTTAGATCCAAATCATCAGGAAAATACCTCATAGTAGGTGTGTACAAGATACACAACAAAAACACATGCCCAAATAGGGATTTGGAATGGGATGTGTACATGACACGAGGTTATGATGATTTTTCTATTCTGAGATATATGAAGAGTTTCACTCGAATTGTCGAAAAGTCATGTATAGACATGAAGTTCGGTAGGAGTTAAAGTCATGTAAAGACATGAAGTTAAGAGGGAGTTAAAGTTATCCTGTAAAGACATGAAGTTCGGTGGGAGAAATTGTCTTCCACGTGAATGACGTATCACTCATTGTGAGTGACGTATTCATATTACCTTTTTGAAAGGAGTCGTTCGATTTTAATGCTGGATAAAAGAGGACAACATGTATACTAAAATCAAAATCTATTGTGGAATAGAAGATTTTAGCTTGGCATTTAGAAAAGTGTCTTATATCGATAAGATCCTTTATCTATTTCAACAAGCTAAATAGGTTATTTATGTTGATGAAAGTGGGATCACTATGAAAGGGTCATAGTCATCCACTGAACCTAAGAGTTGTTGATCACATGAGTACTAATGTTTCCGCCATTACGCCAATCATGTATGCCATTACATGCACGTACCTAAATAAATTGTATGCTGGGAGCATGACAAGCCTATAACAAATCAATCCACATGAGTGTCATTGGATAGCCTACTAGAAAATCCATAGGGTTCTCAAGGAGAACTAGGGATTCATTCTTGTGTTTGGTAGAGAAAATTTAAATATGTGGTAAAAGTTACACAAACCCAAATTTCCAAACTTATAAGGATTTATCAAAATCCTAGGAGTACTTTTGTTATACAAGAAGCGAATAACTAAAAGGATGATTGAAGAGTCAATCATTATAAATTCTAAAAATAGAGACCTAGTACATAATGATGAGGATAAGGTGGCTTACAAGGAGCTAATGGTAGATCCTTTCACCTAAATACCTATCAGTTATCATGATAATGAGTGAGAGCATCGTTCAAGTTAAAGAGTCCAACACTAGATAGAGATCTAGACATGTACGTAGATGAATTCATGTTATTAGGAATAACATTGGATGGAAGGAGAAAGAATTTCACAAGGTTGGAATAAATGAATACATGATATATTCACTACCCAAGCCTTTATTGCATTTAATAAGATCGTCATGAATTGTCATGGACGAAATAAACTTTAGATTATATGATATGAAGCAATAACATTGTGTTGATTGTTCATATATGATAATCACATTTATCGTTTGAGTTTCTAAAACTCGTTTTTGTGCTTTGTTATATCCAAATGGGTTGGAGAGACAATTTTTGAATACCATCAAAGTGGACTGTATTAACATAGCATTGACCCCTAGTTGCTTATATGAGGTGATGTCTCAAAGTGACTAGAGTGTGATGCGATTGATGGCAAATGCCATAGGGTCATAAGGGATGACCAGTTGATCACTTAGACAGACTGTAAGGGACAACCTTCGTAACTGGGGTCAAATGGGCATCTTTTGGGTCATGATGAGTTGTGGCTATTCGAAAGGAATAGTGCGATAGGAATTGTCCACCCCTTGTCAGGGTTTTAAAATCTCAAAGCCACTCGAGGAGGAGTAAGCTGAAAATGCGTGGCCACGCTCGAACGGTATCTATGGTAGATAATTCTGGTCAAACAGTTACTCTCCAGATTGAGGAAACCACTCTTGATATGATCAAATGCAAGTACGAGCTGCATGACACCTTGCATTGAGTGGGAGATTGTAATAGGACAAGAGAATTGGTGACGCACACTTGTCTCGGACAAGTGAGAGATTGTTGGAGTAAGTGTCCTCAACAATAGTGCGATCACTTAATTAAATCTCATAATAAGAATACAAAGAGATGATAGATATTATATTCAACTGGTCAACATTAATCGGTAAAGATTGGCTTGCTAGAGTTTGACGTTACTGTCGTATGACGGTGGTGATCAGTTGATCCCTTAAGGTCACACCTATAGGACCATTCCCTTAATTGAAAAGTTAATTAATGTATAACGATACAGATTAATTAAATCCTTAAATTGAACAAATTCTATTAGTGAGTGAGAATTTTATGTCTTATTGTAATGAGATTAGATAAGACACAACTTGGAAATTAAAATGTTATATTACTAAAATTGATTATTGTTTATGAAACAATTTGAGATAAGAATAATTAGTTGATTATAATTACAAAGGGTTGTAGATTATATTAACTGGACTTAATTTGACCCATTTATATATGTAATTACGAATTACTAATTATTTTGTTAAATAATGTGAAATGATATTTAAATTGTTAAATATACATTTGCCTATCAAAATTACATGTAACTTGGTACATGACATACCACATTACAAGTGACAAAACTACAAAGATAAAATGGACTCCATTTTATGTTGGGGCCGGTCATGGTGGGTAGGTTTAGGGTGTTAATTGGTTGTTGGTTTTAATTTAAAACACAATTATCACACCTAATACTACCTAGACCTAAGCTAGTGTTTTGGTAAGACCAAAAGTTTAAGCATGCTTGGCACTCCCAAGGTGTCACATGACCTGCCACACCCTACCCTACAAGAGGAGAAGAAGTTCTCATTTTTCTTGTATATATTCTTATGCAAAAATTCATATCCTTATCTCTCTAATTCTCACTAAAAGGTTTCTCATAAAAAGGTTTATGAAATTATTTGTTCTAAAATCTTAGATCTTCATATATATTACTATTGTAGTAATATTATTAGCATTATATTTTTTGTTTAAGGTCTCTAATAATATTATCTAGTGAACAATATTATTAGTATTAAGGGTTTGTTTTGGGTGAAATCAAGAGGAGTGTTTCTACATTAGAAACTTGGAGTTCATCCCTCACCTATTAGCTCAAGAACAAGAGTAGGAAGGAGTCCTATCTTGTGCCCAAAAATTGTTTATACTCAATGTAAGGAACAATTTCTTCTTCCTTATTTGTATTTTGTTATGCATGCATAAGATCTATATAGTTTAAGAGTAAACTATTTATTATGATATTATAAATGTCTAATATTGAGTTAAAGAAACTTACAATATTTTCATGCCAAACTCATCACCATTCTTACATATTTTCTTTCATGCATGCTCAATATCATATTTCATGCCAAAATTCAACATCGTTTAACACATTAATTTCATTCATGCTCATCATCGTGCCATCATTATTTCATGTACATCATATAATCATGCCACCTCTCATGTTATTCATATCTCATCACACCATTCATGTCATCCTCATGTGATACATACATGATACAATTCATCACTCTACCACATTCCGCATCCATCTCCATTTCATATACTCTCAACATGCAACATATTAACAACATCAAATACACAAACGTCCCGACACTTCCCATAGTGACCAAGTAATAGTTATAAGGGCAAGAGTGCGATTCCGGGACGTCTCCTGAATCTTTGCAGTAGCTCCCTATAACTTCTCCCCGGGTTCAATTTATTAGATACTCCTAATTCATTGGGTTCATTGATTTTAGGTTCCAAAATCGATCGCTCTGATACCACTTTGTAACACCCTCAGACACCAAGGTGCCTTACAAGACCCCCTTAGCACATGGGAGTGCTACCATCTCGGTTGCCCGAGTTAGTATATATCAATTCAAACGATAAATGAAACAATACTTTAATAATAGATGTTTAAATGTCAAATACATGAACTCAAAACAGATGGCACACCATCTAACCAATAATCCAAACACCACAAATGATAATAGACTATTAAATAATTAAACAATGTTCAAGACTCCAAGACTGATAAGCGGAAGCTAAGACACGACATGGTGATCCCATCCTCATCTCAACGCAGCACAGTGTTATAGATTACCTATGATCACCTGCTCACTATTCCTCAATGGATCACAGCAGTTTTGTAAGACAATACGGGGTCAGTATTCGCATATACCAACCAATGTACAAGATAAGCACAAGGGAAAGAGAAACCGGAGGGCTACCGGAGCGGTTACCTCAGTAGACTCGGGTTACCAGCCTGCTGTACAAATCCACCTATTGACCCTGCACCGCAGCCACAGGCGTCGAACTTCCATCTCGCCACAGCAAGATAACCCGGAACATTAATGTGCACATCCCCCACGTGGCAGGATAACCACGGGGGCAAACTCGGGGTGTGACCTGTCTCCCAACAAGATCACCAAACCATATTAACCATAGTAACATCGACAACAACTCCCCAATCTCCATCATCGTCACAACAGTGACCAACAACATCCATCACATATAAAATATTACACGTAACAATTAACAATCTCATGCCATCAATTAGCATAAACAAATACTGAGTAGGAAACCCTACCTTATAGCAAATTCCGATTAGCAAAGCAAACAATCAATGTCAAAAGCATTCTTCCACTAAGTCTCTTCCTATACAAACATAATCATGCAATCAACATCACAATCCTCTTTCCCCCAATTCAATTACGGTTACAAAGCAAAACAATCAAATCATAATCACTAAGACTTACCAAAAAATCAAACGAAGTAGCAAAAGATCAAATCCGACACGAGATGATGAAGGGTTTTGTTGAGGAATTAGAGAGAATTTGAGATTAGGGTTTTGTGTTTAAAGAACGTAATTGATTTAATGAAACCCAACTTCTCTTAATAACCTTTAATCATCCGCCCGACTAATCCACGATTTCCGTCGTACTCGGTCGAGTACAACATGTACTTCGTTGAGTACGACTTACTCGTCGAGTACCGATGTCACTCGGCAGAGTACCCGAGTTCAGAATACTGAACTAAATATCAGCCGAAACTACTCGGTCGAGTGTCCTCTATTCGGCCGAGTACTCAATGTACTCGGTTGAGTAAGCCCTACTCGGCCGAGCTTCCTATAAACAGAAATACGGAGTATTAAAACAAGTGGCTTAACATATTAATTACACTACAATTTATATCAACAATGAATCCAGAGATTTGATATGAACGAATCGAACCTCTAAAACCCAAATTTGATTCAAAGACGAAAACCCACTAATATTGAAATATTAGGGATCTAATTTAAGACCAAAACATTTTATGTGAAAGATATAAAACGATTTACAGTTTATAAACAAATTAAAGAAAATAAAATAAGAATGAGTTTACAGAAACCAGAGGAAGAAGAAGAAGAAGAGCAGTAGCAGGGCAGCTTCTGGGAGAGGCGTGGCAGATGCTGCGATCCTTCCAAAAGGCGCAGCTACTGCTGCGATTCTTCCATACGTCATGATCACTGCTAAAAAGGTTTTATAAAAAAGTGTTGATTAAAATCGACTTTGAATTTATTTCTAACGTGAATCTTACATTAATTAAACAAAATAATTAATAAAATATGGGATTTACACCCTCAGACTTACATGTTGACGAAACGAGATTAAGTTAGTTAACGTTTTAGTGATAGCTCGACTCGAATGTACGCAGAAAGTGCCCTCGTTAAAGGACTAAAAACTCGATTGATTGATTGTGTAGTGGTCAAATTGGTCGGTCATGCAGACGTGACGGGTACCCAGAAGGATCTTAGCTTACGTGGTCGATTAATCAAGCACGTAGATATCGAAAAGCTTAGAGCAAGTTCTAGAATGCAAAGAGAGAACACTCGCGTGCCTTAAAAGTGAAAACAGAGCTCTCCTTTTATAGTAGAAATTATGAAGAGTTTAAGACCAACTCAAACTTATCACGAAAATATTCTGAAAACAGAGAAAACGGGTTGGGGAAGAGGCGCATGCAGCAAGAACTGCGATCCTTCAAAGGGGAACAGCACCTGATGCGTTATTTCCCCAGTGGTTTCCTTCTGCGGAAGAAAGATTTCCACATTTCGATTACGGAATTGTGGTAGATCTATACTTCCCTTTTAAAAGATACGAGATATATTTTATCAAAAAGATAGAATTTTAAGATTTAATAAAATATCCAGAATATTCTAGAGAGTTCCGACTCGGCATTTTAAAACGGTTTCTAGAAAATGAAGTTGTTTTCGAACCGGAATCCAAATGAACTCTAATGACTGTCAAAACGACTGCACCGGTGCGTAGATGACGACCAAGGGGTAGACACAAGTGTTTGAGCTATCACTTGACGATAAACTTACGAATTGTTATAAATCGTTTCGCGTACCAAACATGCGGTCCAATCATCATTGGGTGGTTGGCGAAAGGTGTAGAAATGAGGTATCTAAACATGTGTGAAATGAATCTTGAGACTAGTACTAATGTGTTGTTATTAACAAAATGTTGGTGGTAATCTAGGAGTAGTGGTACGTTTAAAGTGTTAGAATGAAAATTGAAAGGCAAAATATGTGTAGAGTTGTCTTGATCAAGAATTGGAAGTACTAAAAACCCATTTGTTTGTTTGTTTGCGTAAAATCTTGAGTTGTTAATGGATGTGAGCATGTGTAATGCTAATGTAAGGGTTGATGTGAATTATATAAGGTTTGAAAGGTATTGGTAGGGCGAGGAATAAAAAGAAGTATTAGAACAAAATATAAGTGAATGGTTATTTAAACAAATATTTGAGGCTACGTATTATTTTGGGATTTCAGGTGTGAAAGGAGTAGGCGAAAAAATAATTCAAATAAATGGCGGTATTAGGATGAGTGGTTAGTAAGAGTATCTATTGGAATTCTTATGTATTGTGGCCAATCTACGTGTAGTGATTATGTTTAAATCTCGTAAGGATATGGGAAAATGTACGACTAGGTGTCACTTTTAAGGGTTGGAACTCAGTCATATGGTGATGAGTCGAGATTAAGGTGCATTATTCGAGTTCTATTCGTTGTGAGGAGTAATAAATGTTCATTTTTTTGTGTATTCGAATGTGTTGGTACCGTCAACAAGGAGTAGTTTAGAGATGAGTCATAGTGTTTAGAATAATTGAGTTACATGTGTGAAAGTTAGATT
>JAIUZE010048327.1:0-19925 GCA_022085475.1 Heliosperma pusillum
AACGAAGGAGATATGATCATTTTACGAAAGAGGGTCAGTGCAGGGAAACTGCACAAGTCACGACCGTGACTTGTATTTCACGACCGTAAAATGAGGTTTCACGACCGTGACTTACATCTCACACCCGTGACATGTGTTACCAATTCACCCGTGAGCCTTCAACATAAATTCAAACCTATCATTTCCAATTCTCATAATCCATTTCTAATAACTATCAACAATCAATAGTCATCATCAACAATCATCAAGTAACAACAATCATCATCCATACATGATTCCTACACTTACAAATCGTATTCTAATACGATTTCTAGCATATAAGCATGTAAAACACGTAAATGATATCGAGTAACCCTTCACCGTTACCTTTACGCGTCTTTAAACGGTTACTAAGCTTTCCTAGTCTCCACCTACAAACAATTAGATAATAAAAGAGGAATATCATCCACCTTGAGAAAGACGGATAATTTAAAAAGCGGGAAAGACGGTAATTTTATTACCAATACGGATAGAGGAAGCTAAGAGGGGAAGAATAAGACGAACTTACGTGAATTCCGTCAAGTAACGAATGAACTACGATGAATCAAAGATCGGAAAAAGCTAAGGAGGCAAGGATTGAGTTTTCTTAAAGAGGAAGAAGGTTTGTGTTTGATTTTGGAGTAATGAATTAGGTTAAGGGAATTAGAGTATAAGTAAGGAAAAGTCAACCAAAAAGTCAAACTCGCCTTAAGACGGCTTTTTTATGGAATCTCGCAGAAATTCCAAATACGAACTCGGAAATTCTAAATTCGACTCGAAACTTAAAATTATAAATTAAAGCTTAAAATTACTGAAAAGATTTCGTAAAATATTTCTACTAGAAAAATAGGGTACATTTCCGGGTGTTACAATCACCCCTCCTTTTAAAGAGTTTCGTCCTCGAAACTTGAGAGTAGAAAAGAAAAGTTATAAGGACCAATTCGTTTTCTCCAAATTGGTATTCAAAACATTTTCAAGGAAATGTATTTCAAAAGCATGACATTTTCCAAAAAGTATAGGAAAAGTTTTCCAAAGTAACTCTCTTTTTCTGTGGAACGAAATTGTTCTTGTCGTGCACACAAGAACACCAGCATTCCAAGGTAAAGACAAGATTAAAATTAAATCATACGTTGATAAGTGCAGAACCAATCATTAGACGTCTCAAATAACAAGTTCTAGCATCCAACCAAACGCAAAATCCAGTATAAGAGCAACCTAAATTCATTTTCGAAGAATGAAAGTAGGAATTTCATTTCTAAAACTCTTTTAAAAGGATAAATGTGAAACCCATCGTGAAAATTTGAAAATTTTCTAAATTCGTACACTCAAGACAAACAAACATTTCACACACCTAAAAGTAATTTGAACATCAAACTCACAATCATGGTAATAAAAGATAAACACAACGAGTAAAAAGGAACAAGAAGGCTTATCGAAACGAGTAATAGCGGAAAGAAGGACAATGTCCAAAGAATAACAAATTGAATAAGCGGCAATTTGAAAGGCAAAGGGAGAAATGAACGACAAAGCAAATGCTCAAAAGGGGGAGAAAGCCTAAGAACCAAACACTCCACTCAAATACAAAAGTCATCATAGTCAATTTCTCGGGCATTTTCGCCAAACCCAAATTATAGCCACAACATTCTAAGGGCTTATCCAATTAACATCACAAACATCGTTAATAAGCTAGTCCTCAAAAGAATGTAACTCATCTCGGTCATACCTTAACCGCTTTCAACCATTAGATTCTACAAAATCCTTAACAATCATCAGGTCAAACCACGAACCCGAATATCTAGTATCCAATTAGCATTAACTACGGTCTATCGACAAGGGAAAATCCACAATTAAATAATCCATATGAAAGATTCCTAAATGTATTCGAACATCCCTAGTCCAGTCAATTATTACACTCGAATTCACAAGCATAAATAATTATATCTAGAAAAGCATAATTACCACCAATCATAAGATGAATGGGCTCACCATTTCAAATTCTATAATCCATAACAACCGAGCATTCATTATCCAAAGCTTGCAACGAACATTTCTCAATTTCAAACTATGATTCCTTAAGAATAAAAGAGAATTACTAATCCCAAACCGCAAGTGACCAATCACTTGGAAATCAAACAACCATTCAAATCATCTATTTCATCTAAAACTCAAAATGAATCGATTTTCATTGATGACAAAACTCCTCAAACTTTGGGTACCAACTCAATTACCCTAAAGCAAGGTCTCTTTTAGAATCCACCAATTAGAGACATCTAATTCCCAAATGACATACCAAGCAACCGTTATAGTACCCACAACAAAGAACTATTTTCATGATTAACTAAATTCTCAAAATAAGACTAGAGTACCATATTCGAAACTTCTTCAAAACACACCTACTAACCCTTACGTTAGCTAATAAGAAAAACTATCTCTCAAGAGAGTAGGGATAAAAGAACATGATACAAGGAACATTAGGAAGCGTCACTAAAGACTACGATAAGATGAAAAAGGCGAAGGCGAAAAAGGGAAACGAGGTTGAGGAAGAGACAAAGCAGATAGTAGAGTTATGAAGATATTTGAGTAAGAAAGAAAGTACGAGCTTGTAATTTCTTAAAGATCAATTTTGACAAAAACATTCAAGAATGGAAATGGAAAGGAATGATGGCACGAGTAAGGGTTTAGGTTTCTCCACAAGTTTCTCCTTTCAAACTTAATGCGATAATAAAACCACTTAATTATTCCTTTACAAAGGCCTCTTACAAGGGACCATCATACCACGAGCAATCATCAAAGTAAGGTCCACCTAGACTTGATAAATCGACTACAACCCAAATCATCCATCCTTTCATATCACACGGATTCCCAATTGCGGAATTGTAACTCAAGTATAATAACATTCCTTTAGCTCAAATATTCAACACAACCTCAAAGGTTTGTTTAATTGAAGGACTAACAAATACTCTCTTATACTCGGTCATCTTCAAGTCTATAGCCTACGAGTTCATTATTATCAAAGTACAACATCAAGCCAAACATCATCATTAACATCCCAAGGTATTTTCATCATGGATCACATCATCAAATCTCTCTCATATCTATAATCTTCAAGTAATATGGTTCAACTTACAACGAAACCTTACTACTTCAAACGAGTCTCCGATACCATAAGATAAGATCATATCTTTAAATCCAAAAACTATAGCCAAATGCTTTTCCACCAAGCCTATACTCACAAACACACAATAGGAAGCCATGCACAAGAAGTCGCTTAACCTCAAACGTATTTCGCACCTCAAGATATCATTCAAAACTTCTTATTTACACCAATTAGACCTATCATAAGCATGGTCTTCAAAACAATACTAAACTTCTCAGTCCAAAAGACTAAATTACTAATGAGTTAAGAAGTAATAACCAACTCATTCAACCTTACACCATCAAATACCATGAACTATCAACACATTAGTCATGGCAAGCATCAAGCATTAAATCATCAAACTTATCTTACTACCTTTCCTTAGAGTTACAACCAATCATCAATATAGGGTGAATTTAGGTCTACACCATTTTCCTCAAATCACAAATTCATTCTTACAACCACTAATATTCCACAAAGTTCAAAGTTCTTCCGACCAAGTATAATATACCACAAACAAATAGGTATGACATCCATAAAAATGTTGCAAGAGGAAGGTAAGGATACTAATGGCAAGAGGGAGGAAACTATCAAGATTAGTTTAAGAGGCAAACAAGTTGGAAGAGAAATTAAAGAAGCACCTATATAGAAAAAGGGAAAAAGATACATTAAAGGCACAAGAGATCAACGATGAGGGAGAAGTACAATTCAAATAGGCTCGTCGATCTATAATCTTCGGCCAAAGATTACTTCTTCTTGCCAACCTATGGTCCACCTCATAATGGTTGATACAAACAAACATAACATCATTTAACACAATCAACAAACAAGTTAGAACCTAACAAACATCAAGTACACCAAAGACTACCACCTTAGGTCCTTAAGTCTACCCATCTCTCATTTATTATTTCAAGGTCAAATAGTTTAAGTTTAGGGTTCATGTGTGTGCGTCGGGAGCGATAAAGCTCTGATACCAATTGTGACAACCCTCGCGAATGCGGAAAGATAAAACATACAAGCATGTGAAAAGATATGCGGAAATACGGTATTTTAAAAACCTTTAAACATGCAAGTTATATAACACGAGGAGTGTCAAAATATTACAACTAAGTAAGGAAATACAACAAAGAGACGGGGTCTCTTAAAATGTTAGCAAGAAACAAGTGTTTAACAAAAACTAGCTACTATCGTCTAGAGGTGAACTTCCAGGGACTACGCCCGCTAGCTCACACCCGAACCCCAAAATATCATATCCAAAAAGTCAATCCATAGCAAGGAACCTGTTCATCCATGAAAAACATGAATGCCACAGTCAGTGGGGAGTAACTCCGGGTTCTCCAAGCCATATCACATCAAACGTACATATAAGGTAATACAAAAGTAAAGCATGCATATATATATATACATGTGAGTTGCGATAAGAATAGATAGCAAATTCGATAACCAAGGTTAAGAACATAAGAGGCACAAATCCGAATCCATCATGATATTCAAAGACTCGGGAAAGACACTCTTAGGCAATCGAATACGCTCACTAGGGCTTGCATCTCACCGTTAGCGGTGTAAGATTGATAAGATTGAGACTCGACAGACAAACCAGTCAAGTCATGCGATGATCATAGTAAATCCAACACATTATCATCCATTAACGAACCAAGACAATGACGGTGTCCAATCATGCAATGACCATGAATAATGTCATGAAATCACGCATTCAAGAACGACACAAGACGACAACTCTCACGGTAAATGAAACGCACTAGCATCGTGTACATGACAAGTATGATTAAAAGGGTATCCACGGGAGTAAAACCTTCCCTGAACTCATACACGATCCAATCCATTTTGTATATGTAGACTAATTTCCTCCTGGTAGGACGACGATAATAATACGGTTCCTAGTCTAAACCTGGCCAGATTCCTGGAATGCACGTTTTCCGATTCGACATGCGATACACGTTTCGCATCCAAGACTCGGTCAATCATAGACGCCGAGTACCCCAAATTCGGTAGATCAATTCACGAAAGAGGCGGAAAAGAGCACAAAACTCATAACAAGCGGTACGCTACATGCAAATAACACCACCTCGCAAGTACACAACATTTGACGGCCGGGTCGATCAACGCAATGCGTTCAACTCCCAACAACGTCGTCGTATGCCCACTAACACATGCATTTAAGCAGTAGGATACCTCTCCGTTCCGACATTCCAGCCTTACGAACGGGAAGGGAGCCAAGGGAATGAGAGTACAAAGCACAAGACAAAATAGTGCTCAAACCGTATCATTTGTAAAAACCGACTCAAAGTGGGACATAGCAAAAACCGTCACGAAACATGTGATACAAGCGAATGAAATATCATATTTCCAAAATATCAATATTATAAGACACTACGTAAAATTATACGTTAAATGAATCATCGGAAATATTATAAATGAAAACCGTAAACAAGAATCACAAAGAACTCCAGCAGGTGCCAGCCGGTCAAGCTGACCGGCTGCCGGTCCACCGGCTCAGGCCACAAGTCAATACGAAAACCAACCTGAAAATGCAGTGTGTCCCAGCCGGTCAGGCTGACCGGCTGCCGGTCAACCGGCTGGGACCAATGGGTCATATGAAAAACAAAGGAAGAAAGGGGGGTCTCAGCCGGTGGTCTGACCGGCTGCCGGTCGACCGGCTGAGCCCAACTTCATATTCCAAAATCACGTAAAAATGCCAAAATATACAGCCACTGCCCCAGCCGGTGGTCTGACCGGCTGCCGGTCGACCGGCTGAGGTCAGCAGTACACGAAAATGCCTTGTTTCCTCAAAGTCGACTTTTTATAATTATCGACTATCATTCTAATTCATCAATACTCATGCAAATACTCAATAAACAACATCCATCAACAATAATACAAATCATATGTTTACTAACCATAATCTAAACACGGTTTCTATCCTAGAAATCACATAAAACACGTAAATGATACCAATTAAACCCTTCACCGTTACCTTTAATGGTCTCTACTAGTCGTCAAGCTCCTCTTCTATAAGGAAATAGTCTTTGTCGGGATCTTGGAGGTCACCACCTACAAATAGATCGTAAAAAGATGAATAAAGTTCATCTTGAGAAAGACGGAAAGCTTGAAAAGCGAGAAAGACGATAATTTTATTATCAATACGGATAGAGGAAGGTTAGGGATGAAGAATAAGACGAACTTACGTAAATTCTATCAAGTAACGAAGAAGTTACGATGATTCAAAGATCGATATCAAAGAGGGAATTTGAGATTTCTTAAAGAGGAAGAAATGTGTGTTTGATTTTGTGTTGAATGAAATATTAGGTTAAGGAGGGAGTTGTGTGAGTTATGAAGGAAAAAGTCAAAGACGGTTTCCAAAGTCAAGAAGTCAAACTCGACTTAAGACGGGATTTTCATGGAATCTCGCGGAAATTCCAAATACGAACTCGGAAATTCTAAATTCGACTCGAAACATAAAAATCTTAATTAAAACTTAAAATTACTGAAAAGATTTCGTAAAATATTTCTACTAGAAAAATAGGGTACATTTCCGGGTGTTACATCTTCTATCTCACGGCACCCACAACAAACAACATAAAAATTACCCAAACCTTCAACCATCATCAATGGCTTCCACTAGATCAAAAATATCAAAGAACCCAAACCCAAAAACTCCCAAGCCTAGCATGCCCAAAAATACCTCTTCTACTCCCACACAAACATCACCCAACCTAAACCAAACCGAGTCCGGTGCGGGTCTTGAGGGTACAAAAAGAAGACGATTAAATAAGGGCAAAGCTAGAGTCCAAGAAGAAGCTTCAACCGAAGTTGCTGACACGATTCCCGAGGCACCAACACGGGTTACATTACGTGATTTCTCGCCTTAAGAAACATCTTCCGGGCTTGATAAACTCCGTCTCACGAAAGACGAAAGAAAGCTTATAAACCGAGTTGCTCAGTATGGAATACACGGTGGTCGTTATTATCCGAAAGCTTGGTGTGACAAATATAGGTCTTTAGGATTCTTTACCGATTTTCTCAATTTCCAAGAATGGGAAACCGTGGCACAGTTTTCGGGTCCAGTCTATCCGATTGAGGTAATCCAGTTTTTTGCTTCTGTTTCGTTAACTGATGGAGTGTTGAATACCGTTATTAATGGCCGGTCAGTTTCGATTTCCGTGACGGACTTTTGTACTATGTTTTCGTTTCCTGATGATGGAATCAAAATCAATCCGAGTACGTCATGGGAGGAACTGACGGACATGGCTAAGCTGGAAGTTAAGAAATATTTTGATGTTGGGGCATCGTTGTCAAGTTGTGTGTTGGCGGGAAGTGTGTCACCAAAATTGAAATTTTTGTTAAACTTTTTATGGAATACCGTAATTCCGCGTCGGGGTGGACGGGACAAAATTTCATGCTATGAGATGTTGGTCGTGAAGCATTGGTTGGAAGGAAACCGGGTTAATTTACCTTCTCTTGTTTTTCCTCGTATCTCACAAACCGCTTTTTCGGTGACCGAGGACAAAATCTATTCTACTCTTGATCTACCCTACGGAATGTGGGTATCACGGCTCCTCGAGTCGAAAGGAGTTGTTAATGTGAACAATTATGGGGTCGCCGTAAAAGATGAAATGTGTGATACGTTCTTGAAGTTTATAAAATTAGATGCTAATGGTCCGGAGTTGTTGTTCTTAACAAAGGCAGGTTCGGTCGGGTTACTGCCGGGTGGGGCTGATGTTTCCGGGATTGAGTGAAAATTGGATATGTTCATAAGTAGTATCATGGAGCGCTTGGACGCGCAGGACAAGAAAATTGAGGCGGTATTGGACACGGTTGTTCAAGCCGTGGCAGTGGGTTCAAGCTCTACCCGTGACCAAGGTGGGTCGGGTGTGAGTCAAGAAGTGCGGACATGGATGACGGGTATGGATGATCGCCTTGCTAAGTTAGAACGGAACATTGTCGATTGTAAGCAAGAAGTGTATAGGCAACGGGATCGGATGACATATTTGGTGAGCCAAGGCGGTTCTTTGGTTAAGAGTGGAACGGAAATGCGTGAGGGGATGCGTACTATCTACGATGCAACGGAGGCTCTTTCGTTGAAAGTTCGGAACTTTGACGTTTGCCTCACAGCTCAAGCTACACATGTGTCTTCTTGCCTTGACCGTCTCTCCACTCTCGAGTACCGCACTAGGCCCGGTTATAAAGCACCCTAGCCTCATCCGCCTACCCACATGCTTTGCTTTTCTTATCCTTGGTTGTTTTAACTCTTAAACTACTAATCCTATTCGGCCCATTTTGGCTTGTTTTAACATTGTTCTATTCGGCCCAATGGCACTTAACAATAGATTTTGTGGTTTGTAGTTTTAATTAACATTTGCGCTTGATTTTGCTTGGTATATATCGTTTTATATTGCGTATTTTGCATATCTATTTCTTGCCTTGACATGTGTTATTCTAGTCGTTTCATGTCTTTGTTCTTGTCTTTTCAATGATGCCAAGAGGGGAAAGAAATGATATGATTTGAGTCTTTGCTTAAGCTTGCTCCTTGTCAAGACTCGTTATCTCTTAAATTCTCTCAAGCTATAACTTTGGCTAAGTTGTTTTGTTCTTGTGATCAAAGTTGCTATAACTTTGGAGTGCTTTGTTGAGGGGGAACCATACTTAGTCACATTGTTAAGTAGATCTCTTGAGAAAATCATATGAGACTTGTCATCATCAAAAAGGGGGAATTTGTTGGACCAATTTGATAGTTTTGATAATGACATGTGTTTACGTGATAATATGTTTTACTCGATATATCATATGCGTGTAATTGTGTGATTTAGTCTTATTATAGCTAGCAACAATTATGAGAAGAAATATCAAAGTTAGGCATAACTTTGATAAAGTTTGTGAGACAAAGTTATAACAACTTGAGGACTAACTTTGGAAGTGAACATGGAAGTTATAGCTAACCAGGCATAACTTTAAAGAAAATTGCTTCAAACAAGATCTACATCAAACTATACAAGACTCGAGATGGAGGGTCTTTGTGATCAAGATGAAGAGATGATCCGTATACTGAAGATCTTTGTGAAGATTAGATAGTATAGGTCGTCATTCGGTAACTATTCAATTCGAGAGATTTTATATTCAAAAGTTATAGCTTTAGTCTATGACTTTGGATGATAAAATATTGATGCATGATTTTGGAAATAAAATGTTTTGAAATGTTTTCAAAAGTGAAAGAGTTTTATTTTTATATTTATCAATTATTTTAATAGAGAATATATTTATGAGATTCTATTGGTTAGTAATACAACTTATGGGTTGTCATGCTACCTAGGGTTTCTAATATATTCTATCTCAATTTGTTGTTAACCTAATTAGCCCACCTAGTGTTTGAGCCACCTAGGGTTTCGTGAAACCTAGTGTTTGAGCCACCTAGGGATGCGTGCCTCCTAGGGTGTCGTGAGCTATGGATTTCGGCCTCCATAGGTTGTTTCCTTGGTTTACCTAATCTAGGATTCTACTATATCTTTACAACAATATTTTGAGATATAAGGATAAATGTATTTCTATAAGATAAACCAAATAATATTTTGAGATAAAGATATTTCTAAAAGATAAACAAATATTATTTTATGATAAGATAAGTATCTTTATTAAATATTATACTAGGGTTTTAGATCTACTATGATTCTACTACTATAAATACTCATTCACATACAATTTGTAAAATACACGAAATACACATATTTTACACGGCTATTATTTTACTTGTGTTGATTTTCCAAAATCGTTTTAAAGCAAACCTCTGAGCAAATATTTATTATTTTTAGAGTTTGTTTTTAAAAGAGTTGTGCATCAATTATTATCAATCGCTTGAGTGAAATACGTTATTGGATAATAGTACATCATTATAAGCTTACAATTCTTTAACGGGAATCTGTGTGAGTTATATTGTACTTTCTTATTAGCGTAAGATAGTATAGAGTATTTAGCGATACTCACCTTGAGTTATAATCATAGTGTTGATTATACGAGTGGGTTGATAATTTTTGTAATCCGTAGAAAGGTACTAAAAATTATTAATCGAGAATAGTGGACGTAGGTTTCAACGTGTGAAACTGAACCACTTCAAAAATCGTGTGCGTCTCTCTTATCTCTTTACTTTTCGTTTTTTCGTTATTCGCGCTTACTTTGATTAATTAATTAGTTGATTTTAATTCATAAGATCAAATAATTAATTATCTATCATATAAATCGAAAAAGTGGGGCTAGTTTTTAATACTCAATTCACCCCCCCCCCCTCTTTCGTATTCGATCAATAGACTCTACATCTACATATACGAAATGTTGAATCGTGTATGTGTTCAGGGAAATGTCATCCTGTGGATGCGATTTTAATCATTCGAGCCATGTACACGGTGCTAGTGCGTGTCATTTACCGTGAGAGATGTTGTCAACGTATTTGTACGTTTGGATGGATGATTATATGATTGATTATTTGTGATCGTTGGATGACTTGGCATGGTTTGTCTGTCGAGTCTCAATCTTATCAAGCTTATGCTGCTAACTGTGAGATGCAAGCCCTAGTAAGTGTATGGTTGCCTAAGAGTGTCTTCCCCGAGTCTATCTATAATATGATGGTTACGGTTTTGTACTTCTTGTATCGATATCTTTATATATTGAATTGCCTATTTATTCTCCTCGTATTTCACATGTATATTTATATATGCATGCTCCTACTTTCGTATTTCCGTTTAAGTATGTTATTTGTGATATGGCTTGGAGAACCCGGAGTTACTCCCCACTGACTGTGGCGTTCATGTTTTTCATGGATGAACAGGTTGCTTGCTTGGATGGATTTTTCTAGTTGTATTTTGGGTTTCGGGTGTGAGCTAGCGGGCGTTGGCCTGGATGAATCACCTCTAGACGTTGTTTAGCTAGATTGCTAATAACTTTGATATTTGATAACATTTTTAGAGACTTCGTCTCTTTGTAGTATATTCTACTTTGGTTGGTAATTATTTGACATTCCTCGTATTTTTATCTTAGCATGTAAAAAGTTTTAAAAACACCGTATTTTTCGCTATATAAATCACATGCTTGTTATGTTTTATTTCCGCATTCGCGAGGGTTGTCACAGTTGGTATCAGAGCCTAAACACTCCCGACGCACACACGTGAACCCTAAACTTAAACTACTTGACCTTGAAATAATAAATGAGAGATGGGTAGAGGTTAAGGATTTTACTTGGTAGTCTATTTGTTTATGCTAAGTGTTAGGATTAACTTGTTTTGTTTTTGTTTCTTATGAAGATGGTTAGACCTTGAGTAGTAGAGAATGTTATGCTAGAAGCTTTTACTCAAGTTCTAAAGAATCAGGAAGATGTGGCTATTGCTCAAGCCAACCAAGTTCCCCTTCGTAGAGAAGACAACCACCAAGGAGGATACGCTTGGGTGGCTAGCCAAATAGCTAGAAGCAAAATCATACCTTATGGTGGAGAGCCGGACCCTACCGAGCTATCAGAATGGTTTCGAGAAATGGAGAAGCAATTTGATTTATACCAAGTTCGTGAAGAGGACAAGGTGAGGATTGCTAAGCATTTCCTTGTAAGGGAAGTCGATAATTTGTGGGCGATTACTAGTGCCACCGCTACTCTTGAAGCCGATTTTGATTGGGCTTGTTTCAAAGCTCTTGTAGAAGGCCGATTTTATCCCAAGGAGCTCAAGCAACAAAGGCTCAACGAATTTATTGACTTCAAGCAAAGTTACTTGTCGGCACAAGACTTCACCACGGAGTTTAACAAGCTTGCTCACTTTGCTCTGAGGCTCATAAAGGATGACGAGGACCGAGCTTTCTACTACCGCAACAAGCTTAGTGCTTTACTCCAAAGCAAAGTGAGGAGAAATTCTACATCCTTTGGAGAATTGTACGATGATACTCTATGGGCCGAGAACTCTATGAAAGCTATCAAAGATGAAGCAATGATGAAGAGTTCCCCTCCTTCCTTCACTCCCATGCCAAACTTCTATGGGAAAAGGCCTTTTACTCCTTCGTCTTCCAATTCTTATGCCAACAAGAGGAGATTCAATCCTCCCCCAAATGCAAATGCAAGAGTTCCCGCTTCTTTCATTCCCCGAGCTACTTCTAACGTGGCTCATAGGCCATATGCTCCCCCTCAAGCTCAAGCTGAAGGTTGCTTTTGCAACCGTTGTAGACTTCCACACCACCCCGGTGTAACTTGTTCCAACCGACCTTACGTTTGCTTCTTTTACCAAAAGAGTGGTCACCGTTATGATGATTGCCCCGATCGAAAGTTGCCCCCTCCAATTGCCAAACCCAAGGGATCTATCTTCGTTCTGAGCCGAGCTGAAGCCGATGCTCATCCGGAGATAATTACGGGTATGTTCTCAATCTTAGAGCAACCATGTCTTATTCTATTTGATACCGGTGCTTCTATGTCCTTTGTGTCTTCGACTTATGCTAATAATTTAACAATCGAGCCTACTTCTAGTGAGGATACTCCCATATCCTTACCATCCGGAGAAATTATCTCTTGTTCTACTCTTTATCCTAATGTTCCAATCTCTATTGCGGGTACTATATTTCTCGCTAACCTCCTTAAGTTTCCTCTAGGAGAGTTCGATGTAATCTTAGGTATTGATTGGTTAGCGTTATACCATGCTAGGTTCGAGTGTCGAGATCAAAAGATTTATTTAAAGAGTCCTTTAGGAGTTAGAATAACCTATAAGGGATCTCATCCCCGAAAGGGTGTGTCTTTGATTTCCGCAATGAAGTTGGTGAGTATGGTAAGAAAGGGTCACCAAACATACTTGTGTATTGTGACTTCTACAACTACCTCCTTACCAAATATTGAAGATGTACCTATAGTATGTGAATTTGTCGATGTATTCCCCGAAGACTTGCCCGGGATTCCTCCTGAGCGTGATGTTGAGTTTTCCATTGATCTCGTTCCCGGTTCTGAACCCATAGCCAAAGCTCCTTACCGTATGGCTCCAACCGAATTGAAATAGTTAAGGAATAAACTTGATGATATGATTGAAAAAGGTTTCATTCGACCGAGTGCCTCACCTTGGGGTGCTCCCGTTCTCTTTGTGAAGAAGAAATATGGTTCCATGAGGCTTTGTATTGATTACCGTGAGTTGAACCGGATTACAATCAAGAATAGATATCCTTTGCCGAGAATTGAAGATTTGTTTGATCAACTAAAGGGTGCTTCTACTTTTTCCAAGATTTATTTGAGATTCGGATATCACCAAATCCCCGTTCGTGATGCCGATATACCAAAGACCGCTTTTAGTACAAGGTATGGTCACTTTGAGTTCAAGGTGATGCCTTTTGGATTGACTAATGCTCCCGCTATTTTTATGGATCAAATGAACCGCACATTTAGTGAGTATTTTGACACGTGTGTGGTGGTGTTCATTGATGACATCCTTATTTTCTCCAAGATCGAAGAAGAGCATGCTATTCATCTAAGGACTATTTTGGGTGTCCTTCGTCGTCAAAAGTGGTTTGCCAAATTCTCCAAGTGTGAATTTTGGTTACCTAAAGTGTCCTTTCTTGGGCATGTAATTTCTAAAGAAGGTGTGATGGTGGATCCTTCTAAAATTGAAGCTGTGGTGGTTTGGAAAAGTCCGACCGATGTTAGAGAAGTTCAAAGTTTTCTTGGTTTAGCTGGTTATTACCATAGATTTGTCAAGGATTTCTCAAAGCTTGCTAGACCGATGACCCAATTGTTGAAGAAAGAAACCAAATTCGTATGGAATGAAGCTTGTGAAGCCCCTTTTCAAGAGTTAAAGAAAAGGTTAACTACCGCTCCGGTGTTGACTTTACCTGAAGATGGTGTAGACTTTGATGTCTATTGTGATGCTTCCAAGATGGGATTGGGTTGTGTACTTATGCAAAGTAGGAAAGTGGTTGCTTATGCCTCCAGACAGTTGAGAGTTCATGAAGTGAAGTACCCTACTCATGATTTGGAATTAGCCGTCGTTGTTCATGCTTTGAAAGTGTGGAGACACTATCTTATTGGTGTTCATTGTCGCATATTTACCGACCACAAGAGTTTGAAGTACATATTTACTCAAAAAGAGTTGAATATGAGACAAAGAAGATGGTTGGAATTGGTGAATGATTATAACTTTGAATTGCTATACCATGAAGGGAAGACAAATGTTGTTGCCGATGCTCTTAGTAGGAAATCTTCTCATGCATTGAATGTTATGCGAGTATTACCCGATGATCTTTGTATTGAGGTTCGAAAGTTGAAGTTGGAATTCGTGAATCATGGATTTGATTATGTTGGTGCTATGACTGCCGAACCTGTTTTCCTCCGTGAGATCCGCGAAAACCAAGTTGATTATCCTACCTACAAGTCTATTCAAGCCAAACTTCTTGAAGGAAAAGCTAAAGACTTCAAGTTTGATGACAAAGGTGTTATTCGACTGCATGACCGTTTCTTTGTTCCTAATGCTCTTGATTTGAGAAAGCGAGTTCTTGATGAAGCTCACCTTTCCCCTTATTCTATCCTTCCCGGAGGTGATAAAATGTATAAAGACTTGAAGCTACAATTTTGGTGGCCGAATTTGAAAGGCGATGTTGTGTCATATGTTGGTAGATGTCTTACTTGCCAACAAGTGAAAATCAAACACAAGAGGCCCGGTGGATTGCTACAACCTTTGGATATTCCACTATGGAAGTGGGAATCTGAAGCAGGAGCTAGGGGAGCAACCTCATTTGGCAATCCAGTTCAGACAACAACCAACAAAGACACCCATGTTCAGTCTAAGGCAGATCAAGTCCAAACAACTAAGTTTTCAAAAGCAACAAAAGGTAACCATGTCCAAGCAACACACAATCAAGTTATGACACCATAAAAGGCTCATGATCAAGCAACAACAACATCTACACAAGCCATGCCAACCAGAGTAACAAGGTCCCAAATCAACAACAGCCAGAAGGATTCCACAGACACAAGTACCAGTTCCAGGCCACATATCCTACAGCAATTGTCCAAGCAAGGGCCCCAACTTCTTTTCCCATCTAGTTGAGGTCCTTAGCTACAAAAAAGTCCAGGATAAGTTTTCCAAATTATCCTTGGAAGTTCAAGTAAAACAGCCCACAAGTTAAGCAGTCACTTTGAGAGCCAGGCTGGTTTCAAGACCAATGGATGAACAAAGGCATCTTACTTTTGTGTGACCCTTAGTAGTATTAATAAGGACGTTGGAAGGAGCTTAGAAGTCCCTCTCAAGGTTCCATTTGAAGCACCAGACAGCCAAAACAAACCCAAAGAAAACTGCTCAAACAATGCCATTTCAGGAAAGGAGACAAACTTACTTTTCAGTTGCTTTTTCTGAAGTTGTTGCAGTCTGTTTTTGCTCGTCTTACTAGTAGACTTTTGTATCTCATTTGTTGTTATTTCAAGGGTCCTTTAAGCCCTTAGATGTAGTCTTATGTTGGATGGTGAGGATCTTTTGTAATGCTCTATATAAAGAGCTTTTTGCCTTGAAAGAAACTCAGAATGTTGAATGATAAAAACCAGAGTTTCCACTCTTTCTTTGTTAACCTGTGCCAGTCTTGGTTAGCTCTCAACCCTCAACAAACTTGTGCTAGTCTTAGTTTGTTGGCCTGAGTTAGAGTCATTCACTTGTGCTAGTCTTAGTGGGTGAGTTTAGCTTGGGATTCACTGCATTTAGAACTATCTGTGCTTGTCTTGGTAGTCCTGAATACAGGGTTTTATCTATCTTGTCCTTGTCTTGTGTTGTGTGTCTCTATTCTTGTCTTAGCCCCTAGTTTGGTGTTTCAAATTGGTTATCAGAGCTAAGGTTTATTTCTACTGTGAGTTCATTTAACCAAACTACATTCAAAACTACAAAAATAGCCCAATGAGTGAAGAGAGATTGGCAGGAGTAGAAGCAAGGATGGAGGACCTGGCTGGGGTTGTAACCACCCTAACCAGAGCCTTGGATCAGGTGATAGGCAACCAAATATTTGCTGGAGGAAGAGGCAGAGGTCGTGGGAGAGGCCTAGGTCCACCAGGAGGCAGGGTCAGACCACCTGAAGAGGAGGAACCTTCAGACTCAGATGAATCCACAAGGAGCAGAGCTTCAGGACATGGCCTCACTGATAAACACCTCAAGGTAGACATTCCTGAGTTTTCTGGTAGCTTAAATCCTGATGATTTGTTAGAATGGCTTAGGGATATAGAGAGAGTCTTTGAATACAAAGGATACAATGATGCTAAAGCCTTTAAAGTAGCTATTCTGAAATTGAAAGGGTATGCTTCCCTGTGGTATGAAACCATGAAGAGTCTAAGGGCTAGGGAGGGTAAGGAACCCATCAAATCCTGGTCTAAGTTGAAGAAAAAAATGTTGAACAAATTTGTTGCTAAGGATTATACTCAGGATTTGTTCATCAAGCTGTCTAAACTAAAACAAAATGACAAATCTGTTGAGTCTTATCTGAGAGAGTTTGAGCAGCTTACCCTTCAATGTGACATCACTGAGAAACCTGAACAAAGGATTGCTAGACTCCTAGAAGGCCTAAGCCCAGGCATTGCTAACAAGGTTAGGATGCAGCCCCTATGGTCCTTTGAGGATGTGGTTAACCTATCCCTTAGGTTGAGAAAATGGGGAAGGAAACAACCAAGTCTTTCACCAAACCTGCTATAACTAAACCTTATGCTGGGGTCAGAATTGGGGAGGGTCCTAGGACTCCCATAACTTTTAATAGGAACCCCTTGGACAAGGGTAAGGCACCTGTAAGTCAGCAACCTACCCTCACCCCTTCAGAAGAGAAGAGAAAATGTTATCAATGTCAAGGTTATGGCCACTTTAAGAGAGACTGGCCCTCAAGAAGAGCCTTGACAGCAGTGGAAGTCATGGAATGGGAGAAGGAAGGGCTCATTGAGTATGAGCAGGAGGAGGGAACAGGAGAACAGGAAGAGGAAGGTGATGCCCCTTTGGTAGTAGCCCCACCAGACACTGGTCACAACCTTGTTCTTTGGAGGGTTATGCACTCTCAGCATCAACCCCTAGAAGAAGACCATAGATCTCTAATCTTTAGGAGCAGGTGTACTATTCAAGGGAGGGTTTGTAATGTGATCATAGATGGGGGAAGTTGCACCAATGTGGCCTCAGTTACCTTGGTTAACAAGCTTGACTTGGAGACCAAACCCCACCCCAACCCTTACAAACTCAGATGGCTGAACAAGGGTGCTGAAGTAAGGGTTGATCAACAATGTTTAGTGTCCTTCTCTATTGGAGGCACCTACAAGGATGAGGTGACTTGTGATGTAGTGCCTATGGATGCATGCCATGTACTGCTGGGCAGACCATGGGAGTTTGATAAAGATGCCTTGCATAAAGGGAAGAGCAATGTGTACACTTTTAGACATGGGAATCAAAGGATAGTCCTGACACCTTTACCCCCAAACACTAGGGACTATGGTAGTCCTAGTACCAGTGGATCCAAGGAGGTTCTTTTCCTCACAGAGGCAGCCATGCTCAGAGAGGCGGAACAAGAACAACCTGTATATTTCCTCTTATCCAAACAGGTTGAGGAACCAGTTGAGGTGCCCCCAGAGGTAAAGGAGCTGATCAGTGAGCATGAGGATGTATTTCCAGAAGAACTACCATCAGGACTCCCCCCCCTAAGGGGCATAGAGCACCAGATAGACCTCATTCCAGGTGCCATGCTACCTAACAGACCAGCTTACAGGAGTGACCCCAAGTCCACCCAAGAGTTGCAGAGGCAGGTGGAGGAGCTGATGTCAAAGGGATTTGTCAGGGAATCTTTGAGTCCTTGTGCAGTGCCTGCCCTCCTAGTCCCTAAGAAGGATGGTTCATGGAGAATGTGTATTGACAGCATGGCCATTAACAATATCACTGTCAAGTACAGGTTCCCCATCCCAAGGCTGGATGACATGTTGGATGAGTTAAGTGGAGCCAGTCTATTCTCCAAGATAGATCTTAGGCAAGGTTACCACCAGGTGAGAATCAGGGAGGGGGATGAGTGGAAAACGGCATTTAAAACCAAGCATGGGCTCTATGAATGGCTGGTGATGCCATTTGGTCTCTCCAATGCCCCTAGTACATTCATGAGACTTATGACTGAAGTCTTAAGGCCTTTCATAGGTCAGTTCATTGTGGTGTACTTTGATGATATCCTGGTCTATAGTAAGGGCAAATCTGAACATCTGAACCATCTAAAGTTGTTGTTTCTGAAACTGAGAGAGCATAAGCTCTTTTGGAAAATGGAGAAGTGTACTTTCATGGCTGAGGAGGTTAAATTCTTGGGGTATGTCATCTCTGCCAAGGGCATATCTGTGGATCAGGAGAAGATTGCAGCCATCAAATCTTGGCCTATTCCCAAGAACATCACTGAGGTTAGGGGTTTTCATGGCCTAGCCTCCTTCTATAGGAGGTTCATACAGGGATTCAGCACTATCATGGTGCCTGTAACAGAAGGGATGAAGAAGGGTGAGTTCAAGTGGACTGAACAGGCACAAGCAGCCTTTGAGCTCATAAAAAAGAAGCTTTGTGAGGCACCTATACTAGCTCTACCTGATTTTGATCAGCTATTCGAAGTAGAGTGTGATGCAAGTGGGGTAGGGATTGGAGCAGTACTCATCCAAGGAAGGAATCCTGTGGCCTTGTTCAGTGAGAAGCTCAATGGGGCTAAGCTCAATTACTCCACATATGACAAGGAGTTTTATGCCTTGGTGAGAGCCCTCATGTACTGGAGCCATTATCTTAAACCCAAGCCTTTTGTACTTCACTCTGATCATGAGGCCTTGAAATACATAAATGGCCAACACAAGCTCAGTGCCAGGCATGCAAAATGGGTTGAATACCTTCAGTCCTTCAACTTCTCAAGCAAATACAAGGAAGGTAAGTCAAATGTGGTAGCAGATGCCTTGTCTAGGAGACATTCTATGTTGGTGACAATCCAACAAAGGGTGCTAGGCTTTGAGTTTATGAAGGAGCTGTACCAGGATGATCCTGATTTCATGGAGGATTGGTTAACCCTGCAGAACAGTCCTAGAGTAAAAAAGACCAAGTATCAGCTGCAGGAAGGTTACATGTTTAAGGGGAACAAATTGTGTGTCCCTAGGGGCTCATACAGGGACCTATTGGTGAGGGAAGTCCACTCTAATGGGCTAGCAGGACATTTTGGGGTGCAGAAGACCATGGATATCCTGCAAGATCAGTTTTACTGGCCTAGGATGGAAGGGGATGTTCAAGCTATTCTTAGGCGGTGTTCTACTTGCCAAAAGGCAAAGAGTTCTTTCCAAGCAGGACCTTACACTCCACTGCCTGTACCTGACAAACCTTGGGAAGACATCAGCATGGATTTCATTGTGGCTCTGCCCAAGACTCCTAGGGGAAAGGATTCCATCATGGTTGTGGTTGACAGATTTAGCAAAATGGCTCACTTTGTGCCATGTAAGAAGACTGAGGATGCCTCAGGGGTTGCTGAGCTTTACTTCAAAGAAGTAGTCAAACTACATGGAGTGCCTAGATCAATTGTTTCAGACAGGGATACAAAGTTTATGAGTTACTTCTGGAAGACCCTGTGGAAGCTCCTAGACACCAGGCTGCTTTTTAGTACATCCCACCATCCTCAAATTGATGGTCAAACAGAAATCACCAACAAAATCCTAGGGAGAATACTGAGGTGCATTGTGAAGAAGTCACAAGGAGATTGGGATCTCAAACTAGCCCAAGCAGAATTTGCCTTCAACAGGGCCCCTTCATCA
>JAIUZE010048328.1:0-14542 GCA_022085475.1 Heliosperma pusillum
GAGCTGTCATCTGCTCGATCGAGGGGTAGCTGTTGAAGAATTGGTCGATCGAGAGGATGAAGTCCTCGATCGACTGATATTCTCGAATAAAGGCCGCGATCGAAGGGGATTTTCCCTCGATCGAGTGAAATCTGTCACGGGCCTTAAGTCCGTAGACTAATTAGGTTAAAAGTTGTGTTATGCATTATATAAGACTCTTAGTTCGTCATTAGAGGGTAGACTACTTAGCAGACACTTATCATTCACCATTAGTTTCTGAACTTTCTTAATCTTTAAGTTCATATTCGGGTTTATTATCGACGCGGATTTGTTCTTTACGCCGGATTTGCTAAGATTGTAAACTCTTTTCTCTCCTTTATTCTTAATCTTTGTTCTAGTCTTAATTACTGTTTTATCTTTCTTAATTGTTGCGTTATTGTTCTTTATGCTTGTTAATTACGATTATATCATGTCTAATGTCATATATTCAATCGTCTTTATTGCTAGCATCATTAATAGTATGAGTAGCTAATTCCCTTGTATGTTAGGATGAGGAAAACTGTAATAAAGGCATGATAGGATAGAGTATATTAGTTAATCTTGAATATGAGAATCAATCTAAGCAATATAATTGAGGTTAGTCGAATGAGTGCACGCATGAGACTAGCTAGGTAGTTAACCCCGACCTGGATCGAAAGATTGGAAGGGAAAGGCTTGCCTAGAATTTATAGGTGACTTCTAAGAGGGCGAGAGTTAATTAGGAAAATCCCTAACGTGGTTTGAGACCGAGAGGAGAAAACCATTGTCCTTCTCATTGATAGATTGACTGACTTAGTTGACCCGTAGATGCCGATATTGCAGTAGACCGAATCCTAGCATATTTTTCCTTTGTCTGATTTATTTCGTCTTAACCTCTACCTTTATTTTTCTTCCCTTAAATCTTATTTAGTTTAATTTAAAACCAAATCAAAACCCCCAGACTTGAGTACTTCTGACTCCGTCTTCGACAGTTTTATTTTCGAGGAAGATTCGACTGTTGAGACTACCGTACCAGCGAAGATTCCTTACATTGCTAGTCACTCTGAGCCCACCGCTGCATGTATACCCCATAGATTCAAACTTGCAACGGACGAAGATGGAACATCTTTTGATCTTCGTCCGTCTTAAATCAAGCTTGTTCAGCAGGACAAGTATAGGGGTGTGGCTGGGGAAGATCCGAGAAAGCATATGGAGACTTTTGCCGATTACTGCTCTTCTATTTCAGTTTCTAAAGGGGTGACACAAGACAAGATCAAGGAGGTGTTGTTCCCTTTTTCTCTTACCGACAATGCCAAAGATTGGTTGAAGAATCTGAATAGAGAAGAACTTGGCATTACTAACTGGACTACCCTTGCACTGGCCTTCTACAAGAAGTATTTTCCACCACAGAGGACGAATGCTTTGAGGGGTCAGATTACAAATTTCAAGCAGACAGTTCATGAAAATCTCTATGAGTCCTGGGATCGATTTAAGACGCTAGTGAGGTCTGTTCCTCACCATGGGTTCGAACAGTTGTTTCTATGTAACCAGTTTTACAACGGGTTGTAAGATGATCATCGAGCTATCTTAGATGCCGCATCGAACGGGAGATTCCAGAAGGAGATAGATGATGATAAGGGTTGCAAAATTGATCGAGGAGATGGCAACCCACTGTGCTGAATATGGTCATCCGCGAAGTGGTACACGGACAGTAACTAGTATTGATTCTGACGGTCTGGATGCTAAATTTGATAATTTGAATGCCAGACTTGACAAATGGGAGAAGCAGGCTGCAGATAACCAGCAGACGGTTCATTTGCTGCAGCGAGATGAAGTGATCACTTGTGAAAGGTGTGGCGAAACTGGTCACACGGCTGTAGATTGTCTTGCAGAAAAGGAGCAAGTTTGTTCTTTTCAACAATATCGTCAAGGGGGTGGTTACTATAATCAGGGGAATATCCATCCCAACTTGAGTTGGACGAGCCAGAATGTCCTGAATCCTACTATTCCACCACAGCAGCCGACTTATCAACCACCGCATAAGCAAGCTAGTTCCTCATCTGGAGGAATTTCAGAAGTTGGAGAGCTAAAATCGATGATAAAAGCTTTAGCTACCCAATTGAGCAAATCTGATCAAGCAACGAATGCTACCATTAAAGTCTTGGAGTCGCAGATTGCTCAGTTGGCGGGAGCTAGATCGATTCGGCAACCTGGCCAGTTACCGTCCCAGACCGATAAGAACAAGGAGACACTGAACATGATCACTCTGCGAAGGAGTCTCGCTTATGACAGTCTTGCTGGTACCGTTGCTGATATCTATGGTGCGCATTCCACTGTTTGAAGGCTGATGCTGATATTGTGATCGATCGAGGAGTTTATTCTGGTCCATCGAATAATTTGAAGGGAAATTCACTCGATCGAGAGGTTGCTGTTCCTCGATCGAGTGAATCAGAAAGACAGAAGCTCGATCGAGAGGTTGCTGTTCCTCGATCGAGTACTTTGACTGATGATGCTGCTCGATCGAGCAGTTTGAGTTCCAAGATTGATCGATCGAGTGACATCGATACTCGATTGATGGGTCCTAATGAGCGAGAAGCTCGATCGAAGGGGTTAAGCAAGCGGATGATTAACAATGCGATTGTCAAGGATACGCAACGTGGATCACCTGACGTTCCAATTCCGTTTCCCGGTCGGTTGAAGAAGGCTAAGGTCGAGAAGGAATTTGTTCGGTTCGCTGACATTGTACGCGATCTTAAGGTGAATGTTCCATTTGCAGACCTCTTATTAAAGGTACCCTCTTACTTGAAATTTATGCGTGAAATTCTTTTACTTAAGAGGTCAGTCGATACTGTAGAGACTGTAGCTTTGACTGAGGAATGCTCCACGTTCCTCCAGAACAAATGCCCACCTAAACTGTCCGACCCTGGTAGCTTTTCCATACCGTGTCATATAGGTACCTATCTTATAGATAATGCGTTATGTGACCTAGGAGCTAGTGTTAGCGTCTTAGCTTTGTCTTTAGCCAAACGGTTAGGCTTCACCAAGCTTTAGTGTACCAACATGACGGTGCAAATGGCAGATAGGACCTTGTCCTGACCTTTAGGAGTCATAGAGGATGTACCTGTGGAAATAGGGAGATTCTTTATCCTGGCCGACTTCGTAGTATTGGACATACCTGAGGATTCTCACACTCCCATCATTTTGGGAAGACCGTTCTTGCATACTGCGCAAGCGGTTATTGATGTCGGGTTACAGACATTAACTTTTTAGATAGGTGGGGAGAACCTAGTTTTCACTCAGTCTCGTGCTAGTAAAGGTCCCATGCTTGTTTCACCATGTCACGCGCTTCCCTTAGCTGACTTCACACCTGATTTGTTTATGCATGACAAAGCTTCGGTTCCTATCAAGCCTATAGCTCCTGTTTGTGATATTCCTATTGCTACCGTAACACCTCCGCCCTAGCTTGGGAGCGAATTGGAGGAACGCGCTGTTGTGTGTTGTCTTACAGATAATAGATCGGCAACATTGGAGCTGAAGAAGGGAGAGCCATGTTCGCGTGATGGTATCAATAAGAAGGACAAGAAGGACAAAGGAGTTCGCACATATTCGAGTGATTCAGAAGTGAAGCTAGACTCCAAGAAAAGATCGTACTTGTGGAAAAAGAAGTCGGAAATTACCGCAGCTGAGGGTAATTCCGCAAGTCAAAGGCCTGACGGTGGCCTTGTCACAAAACTATTTGGTTATTAGCCGGGTTTGCAACCCCGTGCAATTTGTAAATCACAATTTATTGCGTTTTCGTTAGACAATTAGACAATTAGACTATTTACTTAGATTAGACGTTACGTTATAATCCGTAGTTTAGATAAAAAATTTACTTTTCCTGTTAGACATTTTTGGTATTTTTTGGGTATCGTTTTGTATCGTTTTTGCAGGAAAAAGAAGCGGAAATCAATTGCTAAAAGTCGAAGGCTGTGCAAATAGGAAAACCTCTCGATCGAGCAAATTGTTACTCGATCAAGAGACTTTGGGAAGAAAAAGACCTCAATCGAGTGGAATGCAAATCGATTGAGGGGAATTCAAAACGATCGAGTAAACTGAGGATCACCAAAAGAAAGTCCTCGATCGAGTAAATCAGAACTACTCGATCGAGATGTCCTGCCTGAAAAAGTTCTCGATCGAGTAGAATTTCTACTCGATTGACCGAACTAACTTACCTATATAAGAGAAGTCTTCGATCCCCTTTCAAATTACTCGATCCCAATCCCCCTTTGTTCTTCATCTTTCGATTTTTCTGCATAATCTTACCTGCAATTCGTGTTAATATCCAATTTAATTACCAGTTACATATACCCTAGACTGCTGGGAGGAGGTGATGTTAGCTCTCCAGTTTGATGCTGGTTTGGGGAAGCTGTTGTTTTGTAAGTTTTTCTGTTTATTTTTTCCATTCTTTGTATATATTTCATCCCTTAGGAACATGAATTAGGTTGTGTTTCCCTTTCCCTTATACGTTGTTGTGCTGTAGCCAATGAGGACATTGTCTGTTTTGGTTTGGGGAGGTGTTTTGCATCCTTTTGCGTCTGCATTTGCATTTGTATTGCATTCACGTTTACAATTCATGTTAATTAGAAAAAATTTGAAAAAATCAAAAATATCACGTTTATTTTTGCATATAGTCGAGTCGGATTGGAGTCTTGTTCGTGATGAAATTGCACTACAAGTCTATTTTATGCTATTCCTTGCACCATTCTTGATTTACTTAGTAAAATCGAAGTAGTGAACTATTGAATTTTGTCTTGGAATTTAAATTTGACTATTAGACTTGACTCAACATTTTGGCAAACTACTTATATATTCTGAGTTTTAGAGCCTATACCTGGTGACATTTATGACCAGTTCATCTAGGAATGAGAGTAGTTACTCCCCACATCTCGTGTCATTTGCTTGTATATGAACTTTGATTTCTTATTGCCTGCACGCATTGGGTTTGTGGTCGGTATTACTTGTTTTGACAATATTTGCATCTCCCTTTTTCCCATTTTACCCCATTAACTCCACATAATGCCATATATGCCTGTTGCCCTTAACTACATTCTAAAATGAGCCTACCTTTGCCGAGCTAGTTTAGTAGTCGAGGTATATTTTACTGTCGTATCAGTTTTTGACTCGTTTTCATTGATTGGAGTGGGTATTTGCGAGAAAAAGAGGAGAAGTGATGAAGAGTACCTTGATCGAGCAGCTTTTAGCTCAATCGAGTAGATGTTGCTGTATGTTACCTCGATCGAGTAACTTACTTCAGTCGATCGAGGGGTTTTTCCCTCGATCAGCCAAGAAAGAAAAAAAACAAAAGAAAGAAAATGAAAAATGAAAAAAATATAATGAGAAAAAATAATTGGCTGAAGTTTTTGTTATTTACACCTCCTATGCTTATTATTATTTGTCGAGGTGTTTTATGGGATTTGTGTTGTATATGCCTAGATATGTTAAGGCATCGAGCTTAGTTTTTGATAGTTGGAAGAATGGAACGAGTTCTATTACGGTCTTGTTAGGAACTAGCTTGGCTATTTACCCTCACATTTCCATTAATTGTTTTGCCCCTTCTTACCAATTATCCTCACATATCCATATTTTTGCAAATGTTCGGCACATGATAGTCCTTGAACGGTGGTTATGCGTGTGTACGATGCTTGAATCATCTTTCATATTAGTTAGCGAAGCATGTTGTGTCTGTCGTAGTCTAGGTGAGTGACTATATTTTCTTCTCTCTTTCTTATACATATTTACTTACCATTTGCTTGTTGAGAGAAGAGTGACCCGTGAGAGTCCGAATTTGGTTGCGTCTTGCAGGGTCGAAAGTCTAATTTATTTCCAAGATTGTATAAATTCGTTCATTTTCGTATTAAGCTTTGTAGCGATTGAATGAGTGCATTAAACGGTTTAGCATTGACTTGTAGCTAGCTGTGAGACTTACTCCATTCCCGTAGGTTCATTTAGTTCCATATATCTGCATTTAGTTTGCTTGAGGACAGGCAAAGGTTTGGTTTGGGGAAGTTTGATGCGTGTATTTTATATAGACTTTTTAGTCCATTTATGCACGCATTTCTATGTCATTTAGGAGATATTATTTCACTATATGCCCTATTTGGCTACTTTGTACTTTCATTACCATTTTGTAGGTACAAGCTGCGTAGTAGCAGAAACCGAGCCAAAACAGTCCACTTTGCATGCATTGAGGAGAATGGAAGGAACGGGACAGAAGCTCTTGCATGGGAAAGCATGAAACCGCTCACAATCAAGTCCAAAGCCACGACCAACACTATATGCTAGGCCAGAGGAGCTCGATCGACCATATCTTTGGTCGATCGAGGGGAGTACTGATGAAGAAGACTCGATCGAGTGACTCTTTACTCGATCGAGAGGATTTGTTGCTAGAGAAGACCTCGATCGAGCTGTCATATGCTCGATCGAGGGGTAGCTGTTATCAAACTGGGGATCTTTGATAGGGTTGCGACAGCTGTATCAATTTTGGCGCTGTTGCCGGGGAGACGGTGTAATTTTTATAGCTTTCTTTAGTTTGTCTTTCATCTAAAGGGATTTATTCCTTGAGGCTGTTCTCATATTTGAGTTAGTGTTTAGTATTAGCAGGTATAAATCCTAAAAGAGGACCATTTAAACCTGCTGCTGCTGTAAATTTTCTGCAGGATGCCTAAGATTGCGAGTCATTCTGAACCCAGTGCTGAGACTCTACCTAGGGGAACTACTCTCCCTCTTACTGATGAGGGTACCTTCACAATACATCCGTCTAACTACAGTTTAGTGGAGCAAAATTTATTCAGGGGTATGGTAGATGAAGACCCAGCTAGGCATGTAGAGGTATTTACAGACTATTGTTCCGCCATTCCTGTAGTTGCTGGTGTGACGCAAGACAAGGTAAAGGAATTCCTTTTTCCTTTTTCCTTTACTGATGATGCTAAGGATTGGTGGAGAGATTTAGATAGGAAGGCTGCTGGGGTTAAAGATTGGAGTTCGTTAGCTCTAGCCTTCTATAGACGGTATTTTCCTCCTCAGCGAACCAATGCGCTGCGCAGCCAGATCACGAATTTTACTCAATCTATTACTGAAGATTTGAGTGTAGCATGGGCCAGGTTCAAGAAGCTAGTTCGCTCAGTTCCGCATCACGGGTTTGAGCAATGGTTTTTGTGCAACCAATTTTACAATGGGTTGCTTTATGAGCAAAGAATGGTTATTGATGCTGCTGCACGAGGGAGATTTCAGGCTAATGTGGAAGATGATGAAGGGTGGCAACTTATTGAAAATATGGCCATCCATTCTGCTAGCTACGGTAATCCTAGAGCGGAAAGAAGGAGAGCCACTGTTGTTGAAGAAGTTCATGTGGTAGATGTGGTGATGAAGGACACGACCCTATTACTTGTTTGGCTGATTCAGTAAGGGTTCTTGCTTATAGGAAATTCAAGGAAGGGGGTTCTTTTTCCGAGTTATATGCCGAGTTAACTGCTGCAAAATCTCAACCACCCGTAGATGAAGGCAAGGTACTCATTACCCAAGCCGAATATGAAGATCTCAAGGCCACTATCAATGCGAAAAGCTTGAGCAACAATCTAGTGCGGATACCCTCCGGAAACTGCTCGACAGATGCAATTCACTCCTCCCAAACAATGACACGGTCAATAACGTAAATATGAGAAGTGGTCGTGCTTATGATGGTCCTGTACACGTCTCTGAAAGTACACATACAGAGGTCGATGATGTCTCGGACGAATTAATTGAAGATGTGCAGAAAAGTGATCGATCGACTAAGAACAACGATCGATCGAAGCGTTTTACTAAGGAAACTACTCGATCGAGTAAACCCACCTCTCAATCGAGTAGTCCTGCTGAAGAAAGTCCTCGATCGAGTAGTATACCCACTCGATCGAGTAACGTGGTCATAGGAGATCCTCGATCGAGTTGCCCTTCCACTCGATCGAAGGGAAATGAGGAAGGAATCACTCAATCGAGTGAACCGAAGTCTCGATCGAGTGAATGTCAGACATCAGGCACGCAAATTGAGGTTGTGCGTGATGAAGTACCCTCCCCTGCTGCGAAGGTACCGAGTAAAGAGAAAACTGGGGACCCGCTTCCGGTGGTCAGAGTCCCATACCCAGGTAGTTTGCGCGATTCAAAGACGGAGAAACAGTTCAGCAAATTTGTAGACATAGCTAAAAACATTCAGGTAGCTGTACCTTTTGCCGAGCTAATCACTCAAGTACCCCCTTACGCCAAATTTATGAAAGATATTGTTACGCGTAAGAAGGCAGTTGAGGATTTCGCTACTGTCGCTTTTAAGGAAGAGTCTAGTAGTTTAATTCTGAATAAGTCTCCCCCTAAATTAAAGGACCTGGGTAGTTTCTCTATTACTTCTGTTATAGGAGATGTCGTGATAGATAAGACACTATGTGATCTAGGAGCTAGTGTAAGTGTCATGTCTAATTCTATCTATCGTACGCTTAACATGGGTCATCTGAAAACGACCAATATCACCCTGCAGATGGCTGATAAATCTGTTAGGAAGCCCTTAGGTGTCCTAGAAGACGTGCCTGTTAAGGTGGGCAAGTTTTTTATTCCTGTTGACTTCATAGTCTTAGACATTCCTGAGGATACCCGTACCCAAATTATTTTGGGTAGGCCGTTTTTGTGTACTGCTGGGGCCATTATAGATGTTAAACTCGGGCGTCTAACTCTAGCTGTAGGGGATGATATAGTTTCGTTCAGTTTACCTGACACTTTCTCTAGACCAATGAAAGAGGATACTTGCTTTTCTGTTGATATCAATGATGAGTTCACTTATGAGTTTTGGCCGGATTCCTTGATAAAAGATCCGTTGCAGTCTTTGACTTTGTTAGATGAGTGTGCAGATTATTCTGATGACGATGGCACTATGCTGAAATTGCTTGGAGCTACTGCACATGAGGTAGAATTGACTGACGCAGAGGAAGAACAGCTGGGACACTTCGGTCATGCCTTGTGTTCCGTCGAGGTAAAGGTTCCCGAGCGCAAGCCTCTTCCAACTCACCTTAAATATGCTTTTCTTGATAATACTGAGCAATTTCCAGTTACTGTTAGTTCCAAACTGAATGAGGAACAGCTAACCGCTTTGTTGGCTGTACTCAAGAGGAACAGGAAAGCAATGGGCTATTCACTAGATGACATCAAGGGCATCAGCCCTGATGTCTGTAAGCACAGGATTGAGCTGGAAGAAGGTCACAAACCTTGCAGACAGGGTCAGCAGAAGCTAAACCCGAAGATGGAGGAAGTTGTGATGACCGAGGTGATAAAACTACTCGATGCAGGTATTATTTATTTAGTTGGTCACTCAAAATGTTTAAGCCCAGTTCAGGTCGTACCCAAGAAAGGAGGTACTACAGTTGTTAAAAATGAAAAGAATGAATTGATACCTACTCGACTAGTAACTGGGTAGCGGATATGTATAGACTATAGGCAATTAAATGCCGCCACCAAGAAAGATCATTTCCACCTTCCTTTCATTGATCAGATGATAGAAAGGTTAGCTTCTCATGAGTTTTTCTGTTATCTGGACGGGTACTCAGGGTTCTTTCAGATCCCTATTCATCTAGATGATCAGGAAAAGACTACTTTTACTTGTCCTAAGGGTGTCTTTGCTTATCGTAGAATGCCTTTTGGTTTGTGTAATACCCTTGCTACCTTTCAGAGGTGCATGATGGCGATATTTTCTGAGTATATAGAGTCTATCATGGAAGTCTTTATGGATGACTTCAGTGTCTATGAGAATGATTTTGATAAATGTTTAGCTAACCTTGATAAAGTTTTGCAGCGTTGTATCGAGGTTAATCTGGTGCTAAACTGGGAGAAGTGCCATTTCATGGTCAATGAGGGAGTAGTCCTTGGGCACTTTGTTTCGAATAGGGGCATTGAGGTAGACAGAGCAAAGGTGCAAGTAATTCAGCAATTACCCCCTCCTATTAACGTCAAGGGGGTGAGGAGTTTCCTTGGTCACGCCGGTTTTTATCGCCGGTTCATCAAGGACTTCTCTAAGATTACTAAACCACTTACACAGTTGCTATTAAAAGATGCTCCTTTTGATTTTAGTGATGATTGTCTTTCTGCTTTTAACACTTTGAAACAGGCTTTGGTCTCTGCACCCATCATTCAGCCTTCTGATTGGACGCTGCCGTTTGAGATTATGTGCGATGCAAGCGATTACGCACTAGGAGCGGTGCTCGGCTAGAGGAAAGACAAAGCTTTGAATGCTATTTACTATGTGAGCCGAACTCTGGATGAGTCTCAAGTGAAATATGCTACCACTGAGAAGAAGCTTTTAGTTGTAGTTTATGCGCTTGATAAATTTAGATCATACCTGTTGGGTTCTAAAGTTATTGTTTTCACATATCATGCAGCGCTAAAACACCTTCTGAATAAGAAGGAAGCTAAACCCAGATTGCTGAGGTGGATACTCCTTCTCCAGGAACTTGATCTGGAAACCAGGGACAAGAATGGCGCTAAGAATGTTGTAGCGGATCATCTTTCGCGTTTGACGCGACAAGAGGGGGAGGATTCTCTTCCCATTAATGATTCGTTTCCTAATGATACTTTATGCACTGTTTATTCTATAAAATCTAAAGATGGTGTTGAACCTTGGTTTGCAGATTATGCCAATCACATTGTCAGCCAGAAGCTGCCACCTGATATGTCCTATCAGCAGCGGAATAAATTTCTACATGATGTGTTGGATTATTTTTGGGATGATCCATACTTGTTTAAGTCATGCGCAGACGATCTCTTCAGACGGTGTATTCCGCAGTGGGAGATCAAAGCTATCCTAGACGGCTGCCATTCTGCCTCTTGTGGAGATCACCACGGTCCATCGCGCACCGTGGCTAAGGTATTACAGTCTGGTTTCTATTGGCCGACTCTCTTTGCTGACACTAAAGTTTTTGTTGCTAGCTGTGATGCTTGCCAGCGGACAGGAAACATATCAAAGAGACATAAGATGCCCCAAAACGACATTTTAGAGGTCGAGATTTTCGATGTCTGGGGCATTGATTATCAAGGACCATTCCCGTCGAGTCTTGGTAACAGGTATATTCTGGTTGCTGTAGATTATGTGTCTAAATGGGTAGAAGCGATTGCTACTCCCAACTGCGATGCGAAGACCGTGATTATGCTGTTTCGTAAGACCATTTTCCCCCGTTTTGGTTTCCCAAGGGTTGTCATTAGTGATAGGGGTATGCATTTCAGGGAACAGCAGCTAACGACCTTACTGTCTAAATATGCTGTGAAACATCGTAGGGGTTTGGGGTATCATCCTCAGACTAGTGGGCAGGTTGATGTCACTAATATGGAACTAAAGGAGATTTTAGGTAAGGTTGTGCCTAATCACGGAAAGATTGGAGTGCCAAATTGGATGACACATTATGGGCCTACAGGACCGCATTTAAGACACCTATCGGTGCTTTGCCGTATCGATTAGTGTATGGGAAGTCCTGTCATTTACCTGTTGAGCTAGAACATAAAGCCTGGTGGGCATTCCGCCAACATAATTATGATGCTAACTTGTGTGGTGAGAAACATTTGTTGCAGCTAGATGCACTAGAGGAATTCCGTCTGAATGCCTATGATAGCTCGCGTATTTACAAAGAAAAGACCAAATGTTGGCACGACAAGAGAATCATACCTCGTGAGTTCCAAGACGGGCAGAAGGTGTTGCTCTTCAATGCCCGACTGCGTTTATTCACTGGTAAGCTGAAATCCAGGTGGAGCGGTCCGTACACAGTAACTGCTGTTACTCAGTTTGGATCCGTTAAAATAGAAGACTCTGAGGGTAACCGGTTGAAGTTTAATGGGCATCATGTGAAACATTACTATGGAGCTGACAGTGTCGTGGGTCGCGTCGAAGTGCTCTTCCTCAACGGAGACGAGGAGCTTGATGATTGAAGCTCAAGGGTCGTGCGGGACTTTATAAACCTGCGCTTATTGGGAGGCAACCCGATCTATTGTTTTGTTGTACCGTATTAAAAACTTTTTAGTAGTTTATTTCTGTTTTACCGTTTAAACAATTCCAATTGCGTAATTTCTTGCTTCTCGCAGTTTTGGCGTCACTTACTCTGAAATTTTTGTTCGATCGAGTAGCCTTTCCGGTCGATCGAACACTAAAGCTCCTCGATCGAGCACTCTGGTTGCTCGATCGAGTACTTCTGCGAAGAAACCTCTCGATCAAGCTGTTTTCCACTCGATCGAGAAGGATCCATCTCGTTTCCACTCGATCGAGTAGTGTTCAACTCGATCGAGTCCCTGGAGCACCTCCTTTCGGTTCGGTTTGGGGAAGTCGGTTATACGCGCGTTCCTGTAAGTTTCCGACTCTCTCTAGTTTGCAATTGTTTTACTTTACTTTGTACAATAGGGACATTGTACGGTTTGGTTTGGGGAGGTTTTGCATCCATATCGTGTATGCATTTCGCTTTTACTGCATTTTCGTATGCATTGTTAAGCACTCATAAAATTCCAAAAATTTCAAAAAATTTCATGTTTATTTTTCCATTTTAGTCGAGTCGGAACAATTCTCTCCTACCCTTCATCTAGTCTCAACTTAAGCCTTGCACAGCTAATATCTCTTGCATTGTCATTTGCTTGTTAAATGATGCTGAACGAATAAACTTGACCTGACATGTTGGCAACCTACTTACATATTCTGAGGAGTAGAGCTCTTAAACTGGTGACATCTATGACCAGTTCATATAGGATTGTAAGTAGTTACTCCCTCGTGTCATCGCATTGTATGTATATGAAATTTGATTCTTATTGCCTGCACGTACGGGTTCGTGGTCGGTATCACATGTTTGGAGAATGCTTGCAATTTCCCTTTTCTCACTACCCATTTAACTCCACATTCAGCCAAAACTGCCAGTTGACCCACAATCTACATCTTAAATTTAGCATACCTTGCGTCGAGCTAGTCTAGTGTTGGTTGTTGAGGTATTTACTTCATTTTATCAGTTTGGTTTGCATCCTTGCCACGGAGTTGGTATCTGAAGAATTTGGGAATCGAAGTTGAAATTCTTTCCGTGGAAATGTTAGCTGATTATTTTGAAATGAAAAGAAAAAAATAATAAAGAAAAGGAAAAAGAAAACGGTCTCTATTCCCACGCTTTACCTCCTCTATTCCATTATTGTTTTGCCCCTTTCTTACCCATAACCTCACTAATCCAAATGTTGCGAGTATTCGGCGTGTGATAGTCCTTCAATGGTGGTTGTGCGTGTGTACGGTAACTGAATCTTTTATCATGTTAGTTGGCATTGCATGAATGCGACGGTCGTAGTTAGGTGAGCGACTATTTTATCCTTCTCTCTCTTGCACATAACATGCTTACCCTTTGCTTTGCTGAGAGAAGTGTGACCCGTGAGAGTCCGAAATTGATGGTCTAGCAAGGTTGACAGTTCAGTTCGTTTGCATTTTGTAGAGTCTATTGATCGAATACGAAAGAGAGGGGGGGGGGGGGGGTGAATTGAGTATTAAAAACACTAGACCCACTTTTCGATTTATATGATATGTAATTAATTATTTGATCTTATGAATTAAAATCAACTAATTAATTAATCAAAGTAAGCGCGAATAACAAAATAACGAAAAGTAAAGAGATAAGAGAGAGGCACACGATTTTGAAGTGGTTCAGTTTCACACGTTGAAACCTACGTCCACTATTCTCGATTAATAATTTTTAGTACCTTTCTACGGATTACAAAAATTACCAACCCACTCGTATAATCAACACAATGATTATAACTCAAGGTGAGTATCGCTAAATACTCTATACTATCTTACGCTAATAAGAAAGTACAATATAACTCACACAAATTCCCGTTAAAGAATTGTAAGCTTATAATGATGTACTATTATCCAATAACGTATTTCACTCAAGCGATTGATAATAATTGATGCACGACTCTTTTAAAAACAAACTCTAAAAATAATAAATATTTGCTCAAAGGTTTGCTTTATAACGATTTTGAAAATCAACACTAGTAAATATTTGTGCCGTGTGAATGTAGTGTATTTCGTGTATGTCGTGTATTTTACAATTGATATGTGAAGGAGTATTTATAGTAGTAGAATCATGGTAGATCTAAAACCCTAGTATAATATTTAATTAAGATACTAATCTTATCATAAAATAATATTTGCTTATCTTTTAGAAATATCTTTATCTCAAAATATTATATGGTTTATCTTATAGAAATATATTTATCTTGATATCTCAAAATATTGTTGTAAAGATATAGTAGAATCCTAGATTAGGTAAACTAAGGAAACAACCTAGAATGGCCGAAATCCTATAGCTTCACGAAACCCTAGGAGGCACGAATCCCTAGGTGGCACAAACTAGGTTTCACGAAACCCTAGATGGCTCAAACACTAGGTGGGCTAATTAGGTTAACAACAAATTGAGATAGAATATATTAGAAACCCTAGGTAGCATGACAACTCCTAAGTTGTATTACAAACCAATAGAAT
>JAIUZE010048330.1:0-11599 GCA_022085475.1 Heliosperma pusillum
TTGATAATAATTGATGCACGACTCTTTTAAAAACAAACTCTAAAAATAATAAATATTTGCTCAAAGGTTTGCTTTAAAACGATTTTGAAAATCAACACTAGTAAATATTTGTGCCGTGTGAATGTAGTGTATTTCGTGTATGTCGTGTATTTTACAATTGATATGTGAAGGAGTATTTATAGTAGTAGAATCATGGTAGATCTAAAACCCTAGTATAATATTTAATTAAGATACTAATCTTATCATAAAATAATATTTGCTTATCTTTTAGAAATATCTTTATCTCAAAATATTATATGGTTTATCTTATAGAAATATATTTATCTTGATATCTCAAAATATTGTTGTAAAGATATAGTAGAATCCTAGATTAGGTAAACTAAGGAAACAACCTAGAATGGCCGAAATCCTATAGCTTCACGAAACCCTAGGAGGCACGAATCCCTAGGTGGCACAAACTAGGTTTCACGAAACCCTAGATGGCTCAACCACTAGGTGGGCTAATTAGGTTAACAACAAATTGAGATAGAATATATTAGAAACCCTAGGTAGCATGACAACTCATAAGTTGTATTACAAACCAATAGAATCTCATAAATATATTCTCTATTAAAATAATTGATAAATATAAAAATAAAACTCTTTCACTTTTGAAAACAGTTCAAAACATTTTATTTCCAAAATCATGCATCAATATTTTATCATTCAAAATCATAGGCTAAAGCTATAACTTTTGAACATAAAATCTCTCGAATGGAATAGTTACCGAATGACGACCTATACTATCTAATCTTCACAAAGATCTTCAGTATAAGGATCATCTCTTCATCTTGATCACAAAGACCCTCCATCTCGAGTCTTGTGTAGATTTATGTAGATCTTGTTTGAAGCGATTTTGTTTAAAGTTATGCCTGGTTAGCTATAACTTCCATGTTCACTTCCAAAGTTATTCCTGAAGTTGTTATAACTTTGTCTCACAGTCTTTATCAAAGTTATGTCTAACTTTGATCTTTCTTCTCATAATTGTTGCTAGCTATAATAAGACTAAAGCACACAATTACACGCATATGATATATCGAGTAAAACATATTATTACGTAAACACATGTCATTATCAAAACAATCAAATTGGTCCAACACATTTGATATCATTGTTGAGTTTGACTGTTGCATTAATTGGTTCAAGCGGGCAATTTGTAGTAGTCCGGAGTCCATTTGTTCCATTTATTTGTTCGCATCCTTTTTACTTGAGGACAAGTCTAATATGATTTCCTCAAGATGTCTTCTTAACAATGTGACTAAGTATGGTTCCCCCTCAACAAAGCACTCCAAAGTTATAGCAACCTTGATCGCAAGAACATAACAACTTAGCCAAAGTTATAGCTTGAGAGAATTTAAGAGATAACGAGTCTTGACAAGGAGCAAGCTTAAGCAAAGACTCAAATCATATCATTTCTTCCCCCTCTTGGCATCATTGAAAAGACAAGAACAAAGAAATGAAACGACTAGAATAACACATGTCAAGGCAAGAAATAGATATGCAAAATACGCAATATAAGACGATATATATCAAGCAAAATAAAGTGCAAATGTTGATTAAACTACAAACCACAAAATAGAGTATTAGGTGCCATTGGGCCGAATTGGTAAGTAGTTCAAGAAACAAACAAACAAGGATAAGAAGATCAAGGCTTTTTGGGTTGACAGATGATGTTGGGATTTATGTAATCGGGTCGGGTGCGGTACTCGAGAGTAGAAAGATGATCAAGGCACGTCGACACAAGAGTAGCTTGGGCGGTGAGGCAAACATCGAAGTTTCGAACCTTCAAAGAAAGAGCCTCCGTCGCATCAAGTATAGTGTGCATCCCCTCACGCATTTCCGAACCGCTTTTCACCAATGCACCTCCTTGGCTCACCAAGAATTGCATCCGATCCCTTTGCCTATTCATCTCTTGTCGAATATCGACAACATTCCTCTCTAATTTTGCTAGGCAATCATCAACACCCGTCATCCAAGACCTCAACTCACTACGCACACCCGAACCGACATGGCCACGGGTAGAGCTAGTGTTCCCCATAGCCACAGTTTTTTCTTTTTTTTTTTTTTTTTTTTCAACAACCGCAACAATTTTCTTATCTTGCGCATCAAGGCGCTCCATTACTTTTCCCATAAACACATCCAATTTCGATTCAAGCCCCGAAAAATCAGCCACATTCGGTTCACAACAACCGAACCACCTTTTGACATAAAAAGCAATTTCGGACCAAAAGCCTCTAATTTCATGAACTCACTAACACCATTTTTTTTTTTTTTTTTTTTATTTGACGCCTTTTTGTACCTTCAAGCACCGAACCCGACTTGGTTTGGGTTTTGGAGATTGGGTAGTGGTGTTTTTGTAGAGTAGCCGTGTAGCACCGACTCTATTCCTCTTTTTCCCTTTTTTTTTTTAAATTTTGAATTTGGGTAGGAAAGGGAATCTTTGGTGGTTAATTGTTGGGATATGGTAAGGATAGAATTTGGTAAATAAAAAGATATGGTAAGGTGATTTATGTTGAGAATTTCGGCTAGTATAGGATACATGGGTAGAATTTGGCTCAATTTTGAAAAGTGAATAAGATAGGTTTTTGGCAAATATGTGGTTCATAATTCAATTTCCATAAAACATTTAATATGCAAGATACTCACGTAAAATATATTATATTAAACACAAATATACTAGCAATGAAATATGCGGACACAGTCATACAATCTCGTCTTAATCTAGCCAGTCACGCAGGTTCACAAAATAAATAAGATGAATTTAATTGCTACCGATTAAACCAATTTCCAAACGCAAAATCTCAAAACGTCTTCTCGCTAACGCCTTTGTTAAAATGTCAGCCCATTGATTGTCAGTACTACAAAATTCGAGTTTAATGTTGCCCTTTTCTACATGGTCACGCCAAAAATGATGTCTAATGTCTATATGCTTAGTACGAGAATGCTGAGCTGGGTTCTTAGAAATAATAATAGCACTCGTATTATCACAGAAAACAGGCATACAACCAACATTAACACCATAATCACATAGTTGTTGTTTTAACCAAATTAGTTCAGAACATACCAGTCCTGCAGCAATATATTCGGCTTCTGCAGTAGATAACGCAACCGAATTTTGCTTCTTTGAGCCCCAAGTAATTATGCAAGGTCCAACAAACGTAGCAAATCCAGAGGTACTTTTTCTATCTAAAGAACATCCCGCATAATCTGCGTCTGAATATCCTACTAGATTGAAATTACACTCAAGTGGATACCACAAATATAAATTAGATGTACCAATTAAATATCTCAAGATACGTTTAACTGCAATCATATGTGATTCCTTAGGACATGATTGAAATCTAGCACAGACACATACGCTGAACATAATGTCAGGTCTACTTGCAGTTAAATATAATAAAGAACCAATCATACCTCGATATGTAGTCTCATCTACGGACTTACCATTTTCGTCTAAGGTCAACTTTTTCTCAGTTACCATAGGCGTGTCCATTGGATGAGCGTTCTCCATACCAAATTTTCTGATTAGCTCCTTGACATATTTTTGTTGGTGAATCTTTATGCCTTCTTTGGTTTGTTGAATCTGCAATCCTAGGAAGAATTTCAATTCTCCCATCATGCTCATTTCAAATTCAGAGGTCATAAGATCTGAAAAGTACTTGCACAATTTATTGTTAGTAGAACCAAAAATAATATCGTCTACATAAATTTGAGCAACAAGTAAATCAGAACCCTCGGATTTTAGAAATAGGGTTTTGTCGACAGATCCTCTTTTAAAATTATTTTGTAATAGAAATTTTGACAATCTGTCGTACCAAGCCCTAGGCGCTTGTTTCAAACCATATAAAGCTTTATCTAGTTTAAAAACATGGTTTTGAAACTTGCTATTCAAAAATCCAGGAGGTTGTTCAACAAAAACCTCTTCTTCCAAATAACCATTAAGAAATGCAGTCTTAACGTCCATTTGGAATAATTTCATTCCTTTATGAGCTGCGAAGGCGATGAGCAAGCGAATAGCTTCAAGTCTTGCTACTGGAGCGAATGTCTCGTCATAATCAATCCCTTCTTGTTGATTATAACCTTGAACGACCAATCGAGCCTTGTTACGAACTATAACTCCTGAATCATCCAATTTATTTCTGAATACCCATCGAGTACCAATCACAGTTCGATTAGGAGGTCGTGGCACAAGGTGCCATACTTTATTACGTTCGAACTGTTGAAGCTCCTCTTGCATAGCTACAATCCAGTCGGATTCTGCAAGAGCTTCCTTGATGTTGGTAGGCTCTATGGTAGACAGAAAAGAATAGAATGAACAAAAGTTATTTAATGTTCGCCTCGTTTGAACTCCCTTATTCAAACTTCCTAGGATACTATCCATAGGATGAGAACTCATATATTTCCATTTCTTAGAGTTCCTAGGCTCATCATCATCTGATGAACTTTCATTTTCCTCAAATGATTCAGAATCAGGATTGGTTCCCCCTGAGTTGGACTATGGGGTTATAGCCAAAGTTGGTACAACTTCAGTTACAACATCTTGGTCTGAGTTCAAAGTTATAGCATCATCAGCTATAAATTCGGTTTCATTTTCCTTATTTTGAGAAGAGACATTCGTATCATCAACAATTGTCTCAGTTCTCTTTTCAAGGTCATTTGCGGATTTGTCAAGTTCATCATTGATTCCTTCAATAACTTCTTCATTATTTTCTGGCACGTCATCTCTGGAGAGGCGAAAGTCTGGATCATTCATGTCCTCTTCTTCATTCTGTTCAACTTGTTCAAGCATATTATCTTCATCAAATACAACATGAACACTTTCTTCTATGCACAAGGTTCTTTTGTTAAAGACTTTAAAAGCTTTACTATGATTAGAATAACCAACAAACACAGCTTCGTCACTTCGTGGATCAAATTTGCTCAAATTACTTTTTCCATTATTATGGACAAAACATTTACTCCCGAAGCAACGAAGGTGAGCTATATTGGGTTTTCTCCCTCTTAAAAGTTCATAGGGAGTCTTTTTGAGAATTGGTCTAATCATAGCTCTATTGTGCACATAGCATGCAGTACTAATGGCTTCTGCCCAGAAACTTTTAGGAAGGCCACTACACAAAAGCATAGTGCGGGCCATGTCCTCTAATGTTCTATTCATACGTTCCACGACACCATTTTGTTGTGGGGTTCGTGGTGCAGAAAAGTTATGTCCTACACCATTCTCCCTACAATATTCTATAAAAGCTTGATTATCAAATTCGGTGCCATGATCCGTACGAATGGAAACTAACTTTTTATCATACTTGTTTTGGGCGAGCTTCATTAGTACCACAAACTCATCGAAAGTTTCATCTTTAGTAAAGAGAAAGATAGGCCATACATACCTGGAGTAGTCGTCGACTAGGACGAATACGTACCTTGATCCACCGCGGCTTCTAACTTTCATAGGTCCACATAGATCCATGTGTACCAACTCAAGTGGACGCTCTGTACTTACTACTCTTTTCGGTTTGAATGAAGATCTAACTTGTTTGCAACGGGCACATGAGTCACACATCTTTTCTTGTTCGAATTTGATTGAGGGAAGACCCTCAACTAAATCCCAAGACTTAAGTTTCTTTAAAATCGTTGGACTGATGTGTGCAAACCTCTTGTGCCACAAGCATGAATCATCCACAGTGACTTTCATGCACGTAAAGGAACTTGTAGTGACTTTGTTTAAATCAATCATATACACGTTCCGTTTACGTAAGCCTTCTAAGATGACATTGCTAGTTCCTTCAACTATGATACGACAAACATTTGAGTGAAAAACGACTTTGTTGCCTTTGTCACATAGTTGAGAGATACTTAGCAAGTTATGCTTAAGGCCATCTACCAGATATACGTTATTGATAGCATGTGAAGAAGATATACCAATCTTACCTACACCGATTATGTTGCCCTTCTTGTTGTCTCCAAAGGTGACCTTGCCACCGTTGAAAGGTTCTAGTGAAAGAAATAGATTCTTGTTTCCAAACATGTGTCTCGAACATCCACTGTCGAGATACCATAGATTGTTTTCTTTCACTATTATCTGCAAGAGAATCAAATACAGCTTTTAGGTACCCACGCTAAGTTGGGTCCTTTGTGGTTAGTGACTCTATGTATTTGATCCTTCCTAACCCATACCTGTTTAACAATTCTTTTCTTTTTAGGATAGGGTTTGCTAGGTTTATTATATTGTTTGTTATTGTTGTGACGCACATTAGGTTTAAATGACTGCTTCTGATTCACATAAGATTTAGATTTTGAAGGTACAGATGTGTAATCGAAAGCCATGTCATAAAACCACCTGAACTCATTGTTTCTAATCTCATCACGTTGAGATTCAGGTTCAGACTCATTAACACTAGACACGTCATGTTCTTTCACAAAATCAGTTTGATATTTGTTGTCATTAACATATTTAACACAATTGTTTTTAACATGACCGTTGTGACCACAATAATTGCAAATCAGATATTCTGAAAGATTGACATACTTCCTTCTTCTGAAATCACGGTCAGAAGGAGTAGATTTGCATTTATCATGGTCTCTACGACTATAACATTCATGACCAAGACCTTTCTTCATGTTATTGTTAGACTGTTCGGTAAGGGAGTCTAAGACCTTTTGACTTCCTTCCCACTTATCATGAACTTTTTGTGCATGTAGGAGCAATTCTTTCAAAGACTGAATTTCTTTTTCACACGACGAATGATCTACATTCAAGTCTTTGGAGGGATTGTTCTTTTTGAAGTTTTCACGAAAATCATTAAAACGTTTGTTCAAGATAAGTTTCTCCTCATTATGTTGACTTTTGGCTTGGGAGAATTCAGCCTTCAAATCTTTCAATTGCTGAGAAAGAAAAGAATTTACTTTCTCATGATCAAGAATAACAACTTCCTTTGCCTTAGCTTGAGATTGTAAAAGCTCATTGACTTTCTTCAATTCTAAAGTTATAGCTTCATTAGCCATAACTTTGGCTTGAAGGTGCTTAATGTTGAGCTTCAACTCTGAGATTATAGCTTCATTAGCTATAACTTTAGACTCAAGAGCTTCTTTCTCAACATTTGTCTTGTCTGAAGTTATAGCTGAAGTTGCCATAACTTTAGACTTGAGCTTTTTAGCTTTGGCCTTTAGAAGTTGGTTTTCCTCAGCAATATCAAGAATTTGTTCTTTAAGATCTTTCAATTCTAGACTCTGCTCATGACAATGATCTAAGGCTTCTTCAAAATACTTAATTAAAGACTTCTTAGATAAATTCTTAACTTGCTTTTTAAGTTCAAGATGACTAACCTCTTCGTCATCTTCTGAATCTGGTTCTGAATCTGAGTTGCCAACAAGACACATCTCGGATTCGCTTTCATTGTCACTGTTAGAAATTAGGTCAAGACTGACGTTGCTTAGACACAAGTTGGCGACTTCCTCTTCTTCTGATTCGTCGTCCTCTGTGTCGAGATCTCCCCAGCAATAAGCCATCATCACTTGCTTGAATTCCTTCTTGGTTTTGTCTCGTTGATTTTTGTCTTTGATTTTCTTCCATGTGGGGCAATCTTTGATCATGTGATCATTATCCCCACATTTGAAGCAACCACGACTAGAAAGAGACCCTTTTGACTCAATTGGCTTCTTGTAAGATTTGTTAGTGTTGTTGTTGAACGTTTTCCCTTGTGGTTTGTTAAAGAACTTTTTCTTAAAACGTCTAGCAAATAACACTGTTTCATCTTCAAGATCCGAATCTTGTCTTTCACTAGATTCGGCCTGTAAAGCCACCTTCTTGCTATTACTATCATTTGCCGCATCTTCATCAAGAGTAATCTCATGAGCCATTAGGGTTCCAAGTAGCTCTTGATAAGATAGGTTAGATAGATCTTTACATTCCTCAATTACCGTCACCTTAGGTCTCCATCGTTTAGATAGACTTCTAAGGATCTTTCTGGCAATTTCCTCGGAGTCAAAAGTTTTTCCAAGATTTTTCAATTCATTAATGATACTGGAGAAGCGAGTAGACATGCTGTCAAGCGATTCATTTTGTTCCATGGAGAACAATTCGTATTTTCGCATAAGTAGAGCTATGCGTTGCTTTTTGACAACAGTTGTCCCCTCATAAGCTAACTCAAGACCATCCCATATTTCCTTGGCAGTAGAACTAGATGAGAAACGATCAAATTCAGTATGGGTCATGCCGTTTTGCAACAGACTAATAGCCTTTGAATTTTTCTCAGCTTTCTTATAATCTGCCTCAACATAGTCATCTTCTTTCTTTTCGATGGAAGTGCCTGTAGCCGTTCCAAGCATGATCGTATTAGGACCATTCTTAATGATTAGCCAACACTCCCAATCGTTACCCTTTATGAAATGGGTCATCATATTTTTCCATAAACTGTAGTTCTTCCCATCGAATACGGGACACTTCAGATGTTTGGAATCCATTAAAATAAAAATAAATGCAGCGGAAAATAAATAAAAATAAAAAGATAAATGGATCAGACTCCTTGCTGTAAGGCAATCAAGAGCACGAGGCTCTGATACCAATTGTAGAGTCTATTGATCGAATACGAAAGAGGGGGGGGGGGGTGAATTGAGTATTAAAAACTAGCCCCACTTTTTCGATTTATATGATATGTAATTAATTATTTGATCTTATGAATTAAAATCAACTAATCAATTAATCAAAGTAAGCATAAATAACGAAATAACGAAAAGTAAAGAGATAAGAGAGAGGCACACGATTTTTGAAGTGGTTCAGTTTCACACGTTGAAACCTACGTCCACTATTCTCGATTAATAATTTTTAGTACCTTTCTACGGATTACAAAAATTACCAACCCACTTGTATAATCAACACTATGATTTTAACTCAAGGTGAGTATCGCTTAACATAATCTATACTTCTTACGCTAATAAGAAAGTACACTATAAATCAAACAGAAGATTCCCGTTTTAAAGAATTGTCAGCTTATAATGATTGTACATTACCAAATAACGTTATGTCACTCCAGCGATTGATAATAATTGATGCACGACTCTTTTAAAAACAAACTCTAAAAATAATAAATATTTGCTCAAAGGTTTGCTTTAAAACGATTTTGGAAAATCAACACAAGTAAAATAATAGCCGTGTAAAATATGTGTATTTCGTGTATAGTCGTGTCTTTTTGCAATTGTATGTGAATGAGTATTTATAGTAGTAGAATCATAGTAGATCTAAAACCCTAGCATAATATTTAATAAAGATACTTATCTTATCATAAAATAATATTTGCTAATCTTATAGAAATATCTTTATCTCAAAATATTATTTGGTTTATCTTATAGAAATATATTTATCTTTATATCTCAAAATATTGTTGTAAAGATATAGTAGAATCCTAGATTAGGTAAACTAAGGAAACAACCTAGAATGGCCGAAATCCTATAGCTTCACGAAACCCTAGGAGGCACGAATCCCTAGGTGGCACAAACTAGGTTTCACGAAACCCTAGATGGCTCAACCACTAGGTGGGCTAATTAGGTTAACAACAAATTGAGATAGAATATATTAGAAACCCTAGGTAGCATGACAACCCATAAGTTGTATTACTAACCAATAGAATCTAATAAATATATTCTCTATTAAAATAATTGATAAATATAAAAATACTCTTTCACTTTTGAAAACATTTCAAAACATTTTATTTCCAAAATCATGCATCAATATTTTATCATCCAAAGTCATAGACTAAAGCTATAACTTTTGAACATAAAATCTCTCGAATGGAATAGTTACCGAATGACGACCTATACTATCTAATCTTCACAAAGATCTTCAGTTTACGGATCATCTCTTCATCTTGATCACAAAGACCCTCCATCTCGAGTCTTGTGTAGATTTATGTAGATCTTGTTTGAAGCGATTTTCCTTAAAGTTATGTCTGGTTAGCTATAACTTCCAAGTTCACTTCCAAAGTTATTCCTGAAGTTGGTATAACTTTGTCTCACAGACTTTATCAAAGTTATGTCTAACTTTGATCTTTCTTTTCATAATTGTTGCTAGCTATAATAAGACTAAAGCACACAATTACACGCATATGATATATCGAGTAAAACATATTATTACATAAACACATGTCATTATCAAAACAATCAAATTGGTCCAACAGACTCACTATTCCCAAGTCCCAACAACATTGCATGACTCTTAGAAATAAAAGAATGGGTCGCCCCGAATCGACTAAAGCAAAAGATGGAACACGATTAACAAGAAATGTACCGGTGACAACTTGCACATCCGCCTCTGCTGCTTGCCTATCCATCATGAACAATTTGCCACTGTTCCACTAACCGCTCCCTTACACTGTGCTCGCAGATGCCACAGTCTTCGATGCTGAACTCTGGTTCTCATTATTGTTGTTATGCTGCTGGTAGGTCCCTCAATTGTGGTTATAGCCACCGTTGATCACGCTCTGGTTCCCCTGCCGGTTCCATGAACCTGCTGGCCGATTACTAGCCATGCTCTGAAAATAACTCAGCGGGAATGAAGGTTGGTACCCCCCCACCCCTTCTCGAAGATAGACACACGAATTTCTTGTGGCCAAAGCCACCACAACCATGACACCTCACCCCCGTAGTCTCACTAGCAGCCCGACCGTTGTTCCCTCCAGATTGCTGTCCTCCCTTGTTTCCACCACCACCAGAATAGGATATGGCCTGAGAATAGTTACCCTTGTGATACCCTCAAATTTGCGGAAAGAAAAAAATAATTTAACTAAATAAAATACGAGAATACATAACGAAGGTGTCATAAATAAAAATGTTCATTACAAAACGGAAATAATATTATACAAAAGAAATATACAAGACGGGAGACATATCTCCCGTATAAATCCGGAAATAAAAAGAGTATATAATAATATACAAACTAAGAACCGAATATAGGTCCAAGGTAAATACTTCACTCGCTAGCTCGTCAATGTACCCAATGTATGCATCACAAACCTGCCAACCGCATTAAATATAACCACGGAAGCCACAGTCAGTGGGGAGTAACTCCGAGTTCTCCCAGCCACGGAATGTCGAGTTTAATAAAACATGAATAACATAAAAGAGATGTATATGGAAAATACAAAACCATAACATATACGATATGCTTTTCATGTTATGAAACAATTAACTAACATATAACCTATCATATGAAAGCTATCATGTGAATCTGTTAACAACCTATAACACGAGGTAGGGAAGCTGGTATGCTAGCTCAGAGGTTACCTTTAAAACATGGCCATGATACACTCAACCCTAATCACACAAAATATCATGTGAATCAGTTAACAACCGGTAATCCAAACTCTATCAACCTTAGCCGGCTTGCATCTCACCTTCTAAGATTCATAGAATCATCAAACATGAAAGACCAATACTTATACAAACAGGCATAAGTTCTTAGTCCAGTCAATAGTCGACTTCTGTAACTCGAGGCTATACCAAAAGGTAGGAAAACATCCTAGTCCTAGACTGATCAGACCTAGCGACAACAGCTAACCCATTCCCTGTCTCATGA
>JAIUZE010048331.1:0-13842 GCA_022085475.1 Heliosperma pusillum
ACAACTTTTCATTTTACAATAAATCAAATTAAGATCAAATTAATCGTTCTTCATCGTTCTTCATTTGTTCTTGAGCGTTCTTCATCCTTTCTTCGTCGTTCTTGAGCAAAATCATCATAAAACCTTCATTTCTTAATTAAATCCGTCCTAACTTATATTTCTAAAATCTCCTCTTCGCTCTCCATCTTCAAGTACGGTTTAATTTCAAATCCGACAAAATCGTTTTCAACATTTAATTATGGAAAATCAAGTTTAAGTTCTAATAATGTTTTTCTTGTCATTTCTTATAGGGGAAGATTTTGAAGACGAGTTTTGTGACTCGTATAGTTTAGGAGAAGATTAGAAGACGGGTTTCTTATTTTCTTAGTTCTTATTATTTTGGTGCTACTTGATTTTAGCTAGCTAAGGTAACGATTCCGAGTTACTCGACGAAAAATGTTACATATCTTTAGTTGTTGTTTATGATTTACGGTTTTTAATTAGTAACATGATAAGTAATCATTTTTATCATGTTGTATGAATTTATAAACATGTTGGTGTCCTTGACATATTTTTATGATTTCTTTATAATCATGATTTTAATATGCATGATGGTTGAATTGGATGTTAAAAATGGATGTTGTTAATTAAAAACATGTTAGAATTAATTTGGAATGGAGGTTGTTTGAACCGTGGAATTTGGCCGGAAAAACCAGCCCAAACCGGCCGGTTCAGGCCCGGTTCAGGCCGATCCTGGTCCGGTCTGGATTGGTCCGGGTTTTGGTCTTTGGGTTGTGTCGATGTTTGATTGTTTGGTTATTGTTTTGACGGGTTTTAATTATGTTAAAGCATGCGGGAAATATTAGGAAACGGTTTTAGTAAAGTCTTTAAAACAGCCCAAACAGGCCCAAACCAGCCATGGGGCCCAGTCCAGGCCCGTGTCAAGTCGGCCCAAATCAGCCCGTGGGTCCCCTTCCTTAAACTTGTGACGGTTTTTGAGTTATTGTTATTTCATCGCGTTTTGTAATAATTAGCAAGTGAGAAATATTAATAAGTAAAATATTTAATTAAAAGGTTTTTCATTTAATTATTATTTCTCACATGTTAGAAATTATAATACGAGATGGTAGTTTAAATTGATATCCTTTAAGTCAAGCGGGTGGTGGTATGATTTAATAATTCACATGTTAGAAATAGAATGAAATAACATGAATTGAATATGATGATTCTTATGTTCAAGCCTAGAGGGCTAAGACTCTGTTTCTAGCCGGTTTGGCCAAACGGGTTTTGGTCAAACCTATGCTGTCCCCCCGTTTTTGACCGATGACCCCGTCCGCGGACTCGGGTCGGGGATTTGTCTTCAGGTAAGTTTTTTATTTAATGAATGAATGAATGAGCCTTAGTATATATGAGGCGATATAATATTTGATTATGATTTATATGAAATTAGTCACATGATAGGATGTTATTCCGTGACTGTTTTAATTATATGGTTGGTGTCGTGTTGACTAAGTACCCATAGAGAATTCTGAGTATATGGCGTCTTGACCATTCTAATTCTAAATGAGTATCTTGGACCATGACATTGATAGGCCCGTACTATCTTTAACGCGCATACGGAGTTTTTGTCGTCTTGAAGCTCTGTGTCCCGTCTTTGGTTGGGTTTATATCCAAGTCCGGGGTAATGGCTGCCATGTTTTCCACTTTGGGAAATGGAGTCAGCTTTAGTACTAGCCAACCCCTTTGATGTATCTTCTTAGGGTGTACTCATGTTATTGTATCATGGGTCTTGGATGCGATGGATCTTCGCATTTCTCTAGGTCTGCGCAGTCTAGGTTTAGGGTTGAGTCGTATCTTGGACATGTTTCTGAGAGGAACCTCTGAGCTAAGATGTGTGCTTTGGATCTGGGCCATGTTATTAGTGTAACCGCTGAGCCTAGATGTGTGCTTGGTATTTGGGCCATGTTACTAGAGTGACCGCTGAGCCTAAATATTTAAGTATATCCTACCTCGTGGTATAGACTTGAGTTACAGAAGTCTTCTATTGACGGTGCTAAGAACTTATGCCTGTTTGTAGAAGTATTGGTCGTTCATGTTTGTATGATTCTATGAGTTTTAGAAGGTGAGATGCAAGCCGGCTAAGATTGATAGAGTTTGGATTACCGATTGTTAACTGATTCACATGATTACGTGTTGATTAGGGTTTGAGTGTATCATGGCCACGTTACAGGGTAACCTCTGAGCTAGCATACCATCTTCCCTACCTCTTGTTATATTTTATTATCGGTTTCACATGATAGCTTTCATATGATAGGTTATATGTTAGTTAATTGTTTCATAACATGAAAAGCATATCATATATGTTTAAGTTTTGTATTTTCCATATACATTACTTTTATGTTATTCATGTTTCATTAAACTCGACATTTCGTGGCTGGGAGAACTCGGAGTTACTCCCCACTGACTGTGGCTTCCGTTTTTATATTTAATGCGGTCGAACAGGTGGTGAATGCATATTTGGGGTACATTGACGAGCTAGCGAGCGAAGTATTACCTTGGACCTATACTCGGTTCTTAGGATTGTATAATATTATACACTCTTTCTATTTCCGTTTTTATACGGGAGATAGGTCTCCCGGCTTGTATATTTCTTTTGTAGAATATTATTTCCGTTCTGTAATGACCCTTTTTATTTATGACACCTTCGTTATGTATTCGTATCTTTTATGTATTTAAATTATTTTTTTTCTTTCCGCAAATTTGAGGGTGTCACATAAGGTGGTAGTCTTTGGTGTACTTGATGTTTGTTAGGTTCTAACTTGTTTGTTGATTGTGTTGAGTGATGTTATAATTGTTTTTATCTACCGTCTTAAGGTGGATCATTGTGTTACCTAGAAGAAGTATCCTCTACCGAAGATTTGAATATTTACAAGCCTAATTGAAGTGTATTTCTTCCTCATCGATGTATTCTCTCGTCCTTAATGTATTATGCTCTCTTCCTTCTATCTAGGTGTTTCTTTCTCTTCCAACTTCTTTGCCTCTTGGAAATTTCTCTTGATAGTTCCTCCATCTTACCATTGGTATCCTTACCTTCCTCATGTAACATTTTTATGGATGTCATACCATTTTGTTTGTGGTATATTATACTTGGTCGGAAGAACTTTTAATTTTGTGGAGTATTAGTATTTGTTGGAATGAATTTTGTGATTTGAGGAAATGGTGTAGATCTAAATTCACCCTATATTGGTGATTGGTTGTAACTCTAAGGAAAGATAGTAAGAAAAGTTTGATGATTTTAATGCTTGATGCTTGCCATGACTAATGTGTGGATAGTTCATGATATTCGATGGTGTAAGGCCGAATGAGTTGGCTATGACTTCTTAACTCATTAGTAATTTAGTCCTTTGGACTTAGGAGTTTAGTATTGTTTTGAAGACCATGCTTATGATATGTATAATTGGTGTAAATAAGAAGTTTTGAATGATATCTTGAGGTGCGAAATACTTTTGAGATTAAGTGACGTTTTGTGGTTTCCTATTATGTGTTTTGTGAGTATAGGCTCGGTGGAAAGGCATTTGGCTATAGTTCTTGGATTTAAAGGTATGATCTTATCTTATGGTATTGGAGACTCGTTTGGGGTAGTAAGGTTTCGGTAAGTTGAACCATACTACTTGAGGATTATGATGTAAGTTATGATGGAAATACCATGGGACGTTAATGATGATGTTTGACTTGAGGTTGTACTTTGATAATAATGAACTCGTGGGCTATATGACTTGAAAGTGACCGATTATAAGGGAGTCTTTGTTAGTCTTTCAGTTAAAGAAACCTTTGAGGTTGTGTTGAATATTTGAGCTAAAGGAATGTTACTATGTTTGAGTTGCAATTCCGCAATTGGGAATTCGTGTTATATGAAAGGGTGGATAAATTGGGTTGTAATCGATTTGTTAAATCTAGGTGTACCTTACTTTGATGATTGTGGTACGATGGTCCCTTGTAAGAGACCTTTGTTTGGGATGAGTTGCTTTACTATCACCCTAAGTCAAAAAGGAGAAATTTTGTGGATTAAACATTAAACCTTAAACCTTTACTCGTGCCATTATTCCTTTTCATTTCCATTCTTGAATGTTTTCGTCAAGATTGATCTTTCAGAAATCGCATGCTCGTATCTTCTTTCTTGCTCGGATAGCTTCATAACTCTACTATCTGCGTTGTCTCTTCCTTAACCTCGTTTTTCTTTTTCGCCTTCGCCTTTTTCATCTTATCGTAGTCTTTAATGACGCTTCCTAATGTTCCTTGTATCATGTTCTTTTATCCCTACTCTCTTGATAGGTAGTTTTTCTTATTAGCTAACGTAAGGGTTAGTAGGTGTGTTTTGAAGAAGTTTCGAATATGGTACCTAACCGTCCTATTAAACTAGTTTCATGTTTAGATGATTATAAAGAATTGAGGATAAACTTAGGATGAAACTCTCCTAGTGGTTTTAGACTATGAAAGCTTAATGTTGCAATATCATTTTGAGGATCGAAATAAGCATAATGATAGTTGGTAGTTGTGGTTAAGAATTTTAGTGATTCTTTAAGTGTTACTTGGGAAATTGTTGCCTTTAAACGTTGGACCCTAACGGGAATAATTACTTTGTGGAATTTGGATTGGATGACCAAACTTGAGGAATATTGTTATAAGAGAAAACCGATGTATTAAGATTCTGAAGGAGCTAAATAAATTGATTTACGGTCGCATTTCCCTACGATTGGCAAAAGTTAAGTGAAATGAGATTGTGTGACTAATCTCTTTTGAGGTTTTGTGATTGAACTTTTGAAGATGAGAAGGTTCAGTGTTAATAATTTAGAGTAATGAGTTTTAGAATAAATTGGATCAAAGGATTTCATGGTAAATCTCTTTTGCCTTGTGGTTGTTAGCAATCATGTTTCCCTAGATATGAAAATTTTTGTTGGTGATTTCTAATAAGGGTTTTGATGGAACTAATAAGATTAGAGTTCGTAATGAATCTTTCTTGTGGATTGTTAGTTGTGGAGTCTACCGTGCCGATGGACTTAGGTAAATATATTGGATTTGAATAATTGGGATTGTTGGTCGAAGTTTCATGTTTATGAAATATTTTCGTAGGAATCTAACTATCGAGAATGTTGAGGATAAATTGCACTCTCTTGAGGACTAGTTTGTTTGTGAAGATAATGATGTCGAGTTGCGAGCAGCGTTTGATTTATCATAGATGAAAGATAGGTTTGGAGTTCATTTTTCTCTTTTCCCTCAAATTGATCCGTACTCCTTCTTCTTCTCCTCAATCCTTTTCCATTTGGTCCATTTTGCTCGTTGGACGTGCCTCTTAGTATCGCGATTTGTGATTTCGATGTTCGAGTCGCTCTATGTGCGTGTAATGTCTTGTTATTTTGATTTTATCCTTGAGAAAATCTCCAAATTTCCATATTGCTTTCCTAATTTAACTTTTCAAAGAAGTCTAAAGATGGATTGTGTACCCTCTTTTTGGAGAAAATGGATTTCTTTTGTTTTTATGTTTGGATTTTGCGTTTGGTTGGATGTTTGCACTTGTTATTGGAAACGTCTGATAACTAGTCCTACACTCACTAACGCTTATTTGATTTTCGATTTCACTATTTCGACATTGCTTTGATTTGGATAATTAGAGTTCTCGTTCGCGACGAACATTCTTGTGATCCGTAAATAGAGTTTCGCTCTTATGAAAAATTTCCTTAAACCGTTTTCTAGATGAACCTCGTTTCATAAATATTTTTCCCTTATAAAAGTTTTCGTATTAATTTTGAAAACCGATTCTTATCCTTGATACTTTAGTTTTCTATTCGCAAGTTTCGAGGACGAAACTTTTTAAAAGGAGGGGTGATTGTAACACCCGGAAATGTACCCTATTTTTCTAGTGAAAATATTTTACGGATCCTTTCAGCAAATTTAAGTTTTAATTTAGAATTTTATGTTCCGAGTCGAATTTAGAATTTCCGAGTTCGTTTTGGAATTTCCGCGAGATTCCATGAGAATCCCGTCTTAAGGCGAGTTTGACTTTTGTTGACTTTTTCCCATAAATATCTCATACTCCCCTTAATCTATTTCATTCAACACAAACCAAAACCCTTACTTCTTCCTTAAGCAAATATCAAAAACCCCTTGCCTCCAATTTTGATCCATCTTTGAATCACGTATCTCCTCGTTTCTTATTGGAATTCACGTAAGTTCGTCTTATTCTTCCCCTCTTACTTCCTCTATCCGTATTGTAATAAAATTACCGTCTTTCTCGCTTTTTAAATTATCCGTCTTTCTCAAGGTGAATGAAATTCATCTTTTATTATCTAATTGTATGTAGGTGGAGACTAGGAAGGTTTAGAATCGATTAAAAGACGCGTAAAAGGTAACGGTGAAGGGTTACTCGATATCATTTACGTGTTTTATGTGATTTCTAGGATAGAAACCGTGTTTAGATTATGGTTAGTAAACTTATGACTTGTATTATTGTTGATGGATGTTGTTTATTGAGTATTCACATGAGAATTGATGAATTAGAATGATAGTCGATAATTATCAAAAGTCGATCCTTGGTGAAACAAGGCATTTTCGTGTACTAGGGACCTCAGCCGGTCGACCGGCAGCCGGTCAGACCACCGGCTGGGGCACCTGCTGTATATTTTGGCATTTTTTTTACGTAATTTTGGAAAATGAAGTTGGGCTCAGCCGGTCGACCGGCAGCCGGTTATACCACCGGCTGAGACACCCCTTCTTTCTTCCTTATTTTTCAAATGACCTTTGGTCCCAGCCGGTAGACCGGCAGCCGGTCCACCTGACCGGCTGGGACATGCTGTTGTTTCAATGTGGTTTTCCTTATGACTATTGGCCTGAGCCGGTGGACCGGCAGCCGGTCAGCCTGACCGGCTGGCACCTGCTGTATGTTGTTTGTGATTGTTGTTTACGGTTTTCATTTATAATCATTCCGATCGTTCGTTTAACGTATAATTTTACGTAGTGACTTATAATATTCATGTTTTGGATATATGATATTTCATACGCTTGTATCACATGTTTTGTGACGGTTTTTGGTATGTTCCACTTTGAGTCGGTTTTTACAAATGTTACGGTTTGAGCACTATTTTGTCTTGTGCTTTGTACTCTCATTCCCTTGGCTACCTTCCCGTTCGTAAGGCTGGAATGTCGGAACGGAGATGTATCCTACTGCTTAATTGCATGTGTTAGTGGGCATACGACGACGTTGTTGGGAGGCGAACGCATTGCGTTGATCGACCCGGCCGTCAAATGTTGTGTACTTGCGAGGTGGTGTTATTTGCATGTAGCGTACCGCTTGTTATGAGGCTTGTGCTCTTTTCCGCCTCTTTCGTGAAGGTTAACCGAATTTGGGGTACTCGACGTCTTTGTATGATCGAGTCTTGGATGTGGAACGTCCTACCACATGTCGAATCGGAGATATGTCTTATTCCGAGAGTCTGGCCAGATTTAGACTAGGACCGTATTATTATCGTCGTCCTACCAGGAGGAAATTAGTCTACATATACGAAATGGATTGAATCGTGTATGCGTTCCGGGTATATGTCTTATCTCGTGAATGCCTTTTAATCATACTTGCCATGTACACGGTGCTAGTGCGTTTCATTTACCGTGAGAGAGGTCGTCATTGTATTGTTATGTGTGGATGCGTGATTACATGATTGATTATTCATGGTCATTGCATGACTTGGCATGGTTTGTTTGTCGAGTCTCAATCTTATCAAACTTATACCGTTAACGGTGAGATGTAAGCCCTAGTGAGCGTATTCGGTTGCCTAAGAGTGTTTTCCCCGAGTCTTTGTATCACATGATGGATTCGGATTTGTATTCTATATGCTCTTATCATTATATATGGAATTGCCTATCTATTCTTATCTAATCTCACATGTATATATATATATAGATATATATATTATATATATATATATATATTTATATATATATATATTATATATATATATGCATGCTTCTATTTTGTATATCCTTATCTGTACGTTAAGTGGATTGGCTGGGAGTAACCCAGTTACGCTCCACTGATTGTGCGTTCATCGGTTTTTCATGATTAACATGTATGCTTGCATGGATGGCTTTTTGCTTGACATTTTGGGTTCGGGGTGTGAGCTAGCGGGCGTGGGTCCCGGGAGTAAAACCACAACACTCTAGTGGGTGGAGGCCACACAGGACTCTCTTCTGTGACGCGTGTCGGGCGGGGGCGTCGAAACGTAGCGTGGTGCTAAACACTTTTAACTTGTTGAACATTTGGAGAGATACTATGCGTCTGTAGTCGGTATAGATACGAATGTGAGACTCTATAATTCGTACTTTAGTTTGTAATATTTGACACTCCTCGTATTCTTTCCTTGCATGTATAAAAGTTTTTTAAAACTTCATATTTCCGCTATATAATTCACATGCTTGTTTGTTTTATATTTCCGCATTCGCGAGGGTTGTCACACATATCACAATAAACGTACATAAACGGAAATACAAATGTAGAAGCATGCATATATAAATATAAATGTAAAATACGAGAAAGATAAATAGGCAATTCAATACATAAGAATATCGATCCATGAAGTACAAAACCGTAACCATCATATAATAGAAAGACTCGGGGATGACACTCTTAGGCAACCATAAACTCACTAGGGCTTGCATCTCACCGTTAGCGGCATAAGTTTGATAAGATTGAGACTCGACAAACAAAACATGTCAAGTCATCCAAAGATCATGAATAATCAATCATATAATCATCCAACCAAACGTACAATACGTTGACGACATCTCTCATAGTAAATGACACGCACTAGCACCGTGTACATGCAAGTATGATTAAAAGGCATCCACGGGATAAAACATTGCCCTGAACGCATACATGATGCTACATTTCGTATATGTAGACAAATTTCCTCCTGGTAGGACGACGATATAAATACCCGGTCCTAGTCTAAACTTGGCCAGACTCTCGGAATAAACCATTTTCCGATTCGACAAGCGATGACATTTCGCATCCAAGACTCGGTCAATCAATAGACGTCGAGTACCCCGAATTCGGTCAACCTTCACGAAAGAGGCGGAAAAGAGCACAAGCGTCATAACAAGCGGTACGCTACATGCAAATGACACCACCTCGCAAGTATACAACATTTGACGGCCGGGTCGATCAACGCAAATCGTTCGCCTCCCAACAACGTCGTCATATGCCCACTAACACATGCAATTAAGTAGTAAGGATACACTCCCCGTTCCGACATTCCAGCCTTACGAACGTGGAGGTAGCCAAGGGAATTAGAGTACAAAGCACATAGAAAATTAGTGCTCAAACTGTAACATTTGTAAAACCGACTCAAAGTGGGACATATCAAAAACCGTCACAAAACATGCGATACAAGCGAAGGGGTTTTCATATACTCCCTCCTAGTCAGTCATTTCTTCCCTCTTTCCTTATTGGGTAAGTCGGGTTTTCTTCCCTCTTTCCCTTTTTGGATGTGAGGTTGTGTGTTTTGTGTGGTATAAATTCATTTGTATGTGGTGTAGTGTATTTTGTGTGGTCCAAATTTATTTCCTTAATTTTTGTGTAAAAGGGAAAGGGGAAGAAATTAGTGACTAGGAGGGAGTATTCGAAACATTAATATTTAAAGTCAACTTTTAGAGTCAATCCCGGAAGTAAACAAAAGTCAAAGTCAAACCCGAGACCCGAGACCCAAACCCGACAATTGGAGTGGGCTACAAACAAATCATCAATGCAAGAAGACCAAGTCCAAAGGGTCAAGGAAAGTCAAGGCGGGACTAGAATTCAAAAGGTCAACGAAAGTCAAGGCGCTCAACCAAGGGAAAAACTGGCAGCATGAAACGCTGCCAGCGCCAGGGAACGCCGCCAGCGTTCACACGACGCTGCCAGCTTCCATGGACGCTGTCAGGGTCCTGGTCTCCGGCACGCGTTCCTTCATTCTCCGTCTTATCATCAACCTACAACAATCATCATTTATCATCACAAACCATCAATTCTCATATCAATTATCAACTAACAAGCAACAACCATCATCAACAACACAATTCCCATGATTACTAACCTTATTCTAAATACGATTTCTAACATAGAAAACACATTAAAACACGTAAATGATAACGAGTAACCATTCATCGTTACCTTTTCGCGTCTTCAATCCTCTTCTAGGTCCTCTTCTATCAAATAGTAGTCTTTTTCGAGGTCTTGAAGGTCACCACCTACAATTAGATAATAAAAGATGAATATAATTCACCTTTGAGAAAGACGGATAAATTGAAAAGCGAGAAAGATGGTAATTTTATTACCAAGTAAGATAGAGGACGATGAGAGCGGAAGAATAAGATGAACTTTAGTGAATGTGAGCGAGTAACGAAGGAGTAGCGACGATTTTGAGATTGAGCAAGTATGGAACTTAGGTTTTGGTGGTCACTTGATGAGAAGAAGTAAGTGGAAAATGAGGGAGTTAGGGTTTGAGGGAGTATGAGGGAGTAAGTGGAAAAATTTGGGAAAAAGCCCATAAGCGTCTTAAGACGTAACTTACTTGGAATCTCGCGTAAAGTCTGAAAACGAACTCGGATTTTCTAAAATAGACACGGAAAATTAAATTCTAGACTAAAACTTAAATTCGCTGAAAAGTATCCGTATAATTTTTTTACTATAAAAATAGGGTACATTTCCGGGTTTTACATATTAGGACATGTCGAAAAAGGTCAAAGTAGCGTTTTATAGATCAAGTCAATTCAAATTAGAAGAGCAAATGTGGATGGAGAAGTATATAACTGGGTTGTTGATGGCTATATTTTTTAGAATAACTTATTTTCTTATATGAGTTGTTGTTCACATATTAAATTCACAATAAAAAAAATGCTATATTTTTTTTGAGACAATTTTTTACTATATAAGTTGTCTATAACTCTCCCCCTCCTAGCTCCTTCCATTTCCACTTTCCCTTACCTTCCCCATCGCATCCTCCTTCTCCTCCTCCCCTCCTCTTTCCACCTTGTTTTAGCGTTACCCACAAGTTATTCTGAACTTTTCGATTGTACAAACTATATGCGTTTTTGTGAATTTATACATAAGGCAGCGCGGCAAACGGTACAAACCAAGATACTACACTAAAGAAACAAAGCAAAGGTCTTTCTAAATATACGTAGCTTTTTTGTGTGTCAGTAATTCGTTATGGCACAAAGTCACAAACTATACACAAGATGATATATGCATCATTGGTCAATCGAGGTCCTCTTGGAGAACTCCTAGAAACATGTTAGAATCTGTTTTGGTAAAAATTTACAGAGTGATTTATTTATGATTGTGGATTATAGCGACCGTCTATAATAATGAGTTAAATAATAATGTGTAACACCCGGAAATGTACCCTATTTTTCTAGTAGAAATATTTTACGAAATCTTTTCAGCAAATTTAAGTTTTAATTTGGAATTTAAAGTTTCGAGTCGAATTTAGAATTTCCGAGTTCGTATTTGGAATTTCCGCGAGATTCCATGAGAATCCCGTCTTAAGGCGAGTTTGACTTTTCTTGACCTTTAAGTCGTCTTTGACTTTTCTTGACTTTTAAGTCGTCTTTGACTTTTCTTGACTTTTAAGTCGTCTTTGACTTTTCTTGACTTTTGAGCCGTCTTTGACTTTTTGTTGACTTTTCCGACTCACCCTTTACTTATACTCCCTCCTAACCTTAACCTAATTCATTCTAACACTAACACAAACCAAAACCCTTTCTTCTTCCTCACCATAAACACCAAAAACCTTGCCTCCAATTTTGATCCATCTTTGAATCCCCCCTATCTCTTTCGTTTCTTATTGAAATTCACGTAAGTTCGTCTTATTCTTCCCCTCTTAGCTTCCTCTATCCGTATTGGTAATAATATTACCGTCTTTCTCTCTTTTTAAATTATCCGTCTTTTTCAAGGTGAATGATATTCATCTTTTATTATCTAATTGTATGTAGGTGGAGACTAGGAAGGTTTAGAAACCGTTTAAAGACGCGAAAAGGTAACGGTGAAGGGTTACTCGATATCATTTACGTGTTTTATGTGATTTCTAGGATAGAAACCGTATTTAGATAATGGTTAGTATGCTTAGGACTTGTGTTGTTGTTGTTGGTTGTTGTTAGTTGTTAATTGATATGAGAATTGATGAATTGTGATGATAGATGATACTTGTGTTATGCCTTAAGTGAAATGGTGGAGATTGTGTGACTCATACATGTCCGAATAGGACGCAGGCTGCGTCGTGGTGACGCAGGCTGCGTCGTGGTGACGCAGGCTGCGTCATACACTGCCGACAGAATTTTTCCTGCACTGACCCCTTTTTGTAAAATGATCATATCTCCTTCGTTACTTGCTTGTTTTGGGCGTGTGACATCTCGTTGGAACCGTAAGAGGATGTGCTATCACCTCCACTTGGAATTTCTGCATTACCATGTCTATAACTCTAGTTATGACCGTTTGAAGTGGACCCTTGTTTTCGTTGGTTTCCAAACAACGTTGTTTTGGAGAGGTGATCTATGTTTTTATTCTTTATGCTTCACAAACTTGTTCTAATGCTTATGTATCATTTATTGACTCATGTTTATCATATTTGAACTTATATGATTCCCTATTTTCATGTTTTGTGACGGTTTTTTGTATGTTCCCATTTTGAGTCGATTTTTACAAATGATACGGTTTGAGCACTATTTTGTCTTGTGCGTTGTACTCTCATTCCCTTGGCTACCTTCCCGTTCTTAAGGCTAGAATGTCGGAACGGAGAGGTATCCTACTGCTTAAATGCATGTGTTAGTGGGCATACGACGACGTTGTTGGGAGTTGAACGCTATGCGTTGATCGACCCGGCCGTCCCCCCCAAATGTTGTGTACTTGGGGTGTGTGTTATTTGCATGTAGCGTACCGCTTGTTATGTGGCTCGAGCTCTTTTCCGCCTCTTTCTTGAAGGTTGATCGAATTTGGGGTATTCTGCGTATATGATTGGCCGAGTCTTGGATGTGGAACGTCTTACCACATGTCGAATCGGAACACGTCTTATTCCGAGAGTCTGGCCAGGTTTAGACTAGGACAGTATTATTATCGTCGTCCTACCGGGAGGAAATTAGTCTACATATACGAAATGTAGCATCGTGTATGAGTTCAGGGAAACGTCTTATCCCGTGGATGCCTGTTAATTATACTTGCCATGTACATGATGCTAGTGCGTTTCATTTACCGTGAGAGATGTCGTCATTGTGTCGTTGTGTTTGGATGAATGATTATATGATTGATCATTGAATGACTTGGCATGGTTTGTTTGTCGAGTCTCAATCTTATTAAACTTATACCGCTAACGGTGAGATGTAAGCCCTAGTGAGCGTATTCGTTTGCCTAAGAGTGTCTTTCCCGAGTCTTTGTATAACATGATGGATTCGGATTTGTTTTCCATATGCTCTTATCTTTATTTATCGAATTGCCTATCTATCCTTATCGTATCTCACATGTATATCTATATATGCATGATTTTACTTTTGTATTTCCTTATATGTACGTTTAATGTGATATGGCTGGGAGAACCCGGAGTTACTCCCCACGGACTGTGGCGTTCATGTTTTTCATGAATGAACAGGTTGCTTGCATGGATGGCTTTTTGCTTATGCTATTTTGGGTTCGGGTGTGAGCTAGGGGGCGTTGTCCCTGGATGAAACACCTCTAGACGTTGTTTAGCTAGTTGCTAATTACTTTGTCTTTTGTTAACACTTTGAGAGACTACGTCTCTTGTGGTATTTTTATTTAGTTTGTAATATGTTGACACTCCTCGTATT
>JAIUZE010048332.1:0-24745 GCA_022085475.1 Heliosperma pusillum
AACAAGCTGAATTAATAACAATATATAACAAAAAACAGTAATCATAAATGACATGTGAAGCAATCTATACAATATGACGTACATTCGACTGTTACAAAGACGGAACCAAAACCTATATGAGTTCAATCATGCAAACCTAGACCATATGAAACCACTAGACCATGAATACATTCAAGACCAAAAGTAGCCCCAAATCCACAGCAACGTAAGGCACAATGCTAGCATCAAAGCATAGCGAATAGAGTGAGCGCCCGTTAGAGCGTATAACCACTGCCTCTAACTTGCTAGAGCATATAACCACTGCCTCTAGCTGACGGAGCATATAACCACTACCTCCATCGGTGTGGAGCGTATAACCACTGCCTCCACGGTACTATGAATAACGTATAACCACTGCCTATATGTCTAAGACCTGGCCAGACTCTCGATGCATTAACTGTACATCGAACGACACTCGGGGACCAGAGCATTTAACCACTGCCTCAGACCAATCCCGACCATTGACCAAAATAAATCCCCGAAGGTTAGCGCTTGTTCATTCCGAATAGTATATAACTGATACTACCGTCATCTATTCAACAAGCAACAAACAAATGCACAATATAACTAACTGTACAAACTAATGCGTGAACAACGTCACGACTTAACATAGGAATCGTATAACTGACTGTCTAATAATGCGCGAACAACGTCACGACTCAACTCAAGAGCAGTATAACTGACTGCTCAACCAATCGAATGAGTAAGAGTAATAATTACAATATGCAAACATAGTGTTATAGTCCAGCTGACCATAACACTACTCATACACAAGCACAAATAACCCAAGGTTATAGTACCTGGACCTATAACATTACACCTAGAAGGTCATGTTATAGTTCAAGCTACCATAACACAAGACACAAAAGCATATAACATTCAATATTATAGTACCTCATACTATAACCTTCAGTTAACCCTAGTGAAGTTATAATAACCCTACTATAACTTTGGTTAAGCTTTTCAGGTTATAGTATCATCAACCATAACCTTCGCTTAACTCTAGCAGAGTTATAGTACACCACCTATAACCTTAGTTAAGCGTGTCGGGTTATAGTATCATCAACTATAACCTTCACTTAACTTCAGCAAAGTTATAGTACCTTCAGATATAACATTCACTCAACTTTAGTGAAGTAATAGCACTTCAAGCTATAACCTTATACATGTGAGGTTATAGTATCATCAACTATAACTCTCTTCCGTCACGGGTAAGTCCTCTATAACACCATCACCGAGGGGTCGACTCCACGGTACAAACCGTCATGTCACCACAACGAGTCTTGTTATAGTACACCGCACCATAACGTCACTTTCAAAGTTATAGCTCAAATAGGTATAACCAGGGTAGCTTATTACATGCAATGTTATAGTCCAATATGCTATAACCTTAATGATATGTTAACCCTAGCCTTTCCCACAAGGAGGAGGCCGAAACTCTATGTAACACACTAGATTTTATAATAATGAATAATTTACTAAAGTCGTAAATTTTATAAATTCGTCTTTTACTTTGATTGGTTAAAATATTTTAAGTCGATAACCCATGATTTCGTGGCTGTAAATTAATGTTAAATAGAATTTAGTTAAGTTGGGTAAAAACTGTCGCATTTCAGTCCGTATTGAGTTCATAATCGGATTATACGCGAAAATCCGTGTAAGTTGACCTAATATGAAATTTGGGTATTCTATCATTCATTATCTCAAAAAACTCACTAAACCTCTTTATCTCTATCTCTTCTTTTTTTTTTTCAGCACAACTCTCCTCCTTCTTCTTCTTCTTCCTCAACACAAAACACCATTAAAACTCAATAACTTTATAATTTTAAGACGGATGCCATTTCTCCGTCTTTTAACGAAACTCGGCGATTTTTATATCATGTTCTCCTCTCATCCTCCTCTTCATTTTCATACCATAAAATACCCATTTTCTTCAACTTTTTATAAAACCCATTTTCTATATCTAAACTTAAGACGGGCATAACTTCTTCGTTTCTTAACCAAATTCAATTCTGTTTGATGTTCCGGAATCCTCTCACCGCCCTCTATCTTTCTAGCCAATAAAAGATCGAAACTTTTAACCTAATTTTTAGACCGTCTTGTCCAGATTTCGGTTTTTGTGTTGTTTGTGTCGCGTTATTTATCGGGAAGATATGTATTTTGAAGATTTTGGGTCAAGGAATTCATGTGGGTTGATGATTAGTTTGGAATCGAAGATTTGAAGAGCTAATCGAGGTAACAGTGATGGGTTACTCGATATCAATTTACGTTTCTAATGTTTTAATTGTAGTTTTAGTTGGAAAAGGTACAATCTTTGCTTTAATTTCATGAGGAAACATGTTTGTTACTCTTTCATATGTGTGAATTCCATCTTCCATGCTTTCTTTCACTAATCCTATGTTAAGTTTCATTTAAGTTGTTAAATATGCTCTTTAAACATGTTGGAACTTGTGTTGGGCAATTAATGTGTTTAGGTTTTCTTTAATTGATGTTTACCCAATGATTGATGATGATTAATATGCATTTAATGTGGTTTGATGTTGGTAAATGTGGTTGGAATCGGATGAGTAACCATGGAACTTGAGTTGGATGTTGTTAAAGTTGATTCTCGTGTGTTTGTAGTCCCAGCCGGCCGACCGGCCGCCGGTCAGCCGACCGGCTAGAAACTCGTCTGATGTGAAATTGTTGTTTCGAGGATTTTTGATGATGCGTAAGTCCCAGCCGGCTGACCGGCCGCCGGTCAGCCGACCAGCTGGGAACCCCTTGTGAAATTGTTTGATTTGGATAGCATGGGAGTCCCAGCCGGCCACCCGGCAGGCGGCCGACCGATTGGAACTCCCCCTTCCCCATTTTCCTTCCTTTCGCTCATTAGGCTTGTGACCCCAACCGGGTAGCCGGCGGCCGGTCACACCCACTGGCTGGGGATCCCCTGTATTTTTATTGTGTGTTTGATGTTGTTGTAGTGCCAGAAGGGTAGCCGGTGGCCTGTCCCCATGACCGGCTGACACCCCTGTAGCTCGTTCTCATTTCTTTTCCCCATTTCCTCACATGTAATAGTTTTTATGGTTTGTTTATCTTATATTGCATGATGATGATGATGGATGATGGTTTCCTTTACTCGTATATTGTTATTATCATAATGTTTTTCTCACATCCGGTATGATATATATGTTTGCATGATGACACATGATTACATGCTTGTTTATGTGTGTTTTGATGTGATATGGCTGGGAGAACCCTGAGTTACTTCCCCCTGACTGTGGCATTCATTTTTAATGAATGAACATGTTGCAGGTTGGTGTTTGCATGGGGTTGTGGCGAGTGAGCTAGCGAGCGTTGTTTTTACAACAATTCACCCTTAGCGTGTAGTTTATATTAGTTTAGTATATTTACTGTGTTTTATCAAGGGATCGATGTCCCTTGTATTAATTTAAGATACAATTTGTATAAATTATTTATTAAATTAAGTGTTGGTTTTATATTATTGTGGCATTCGTGGTTTAGCTTTTAAAGTTTTTAAAATCTCGTATTTTTCCGCTGCAAATCTATGTGTTTACTTAACTGCTAAATCGCGGGGTGTCACACCCTAGGCCACGACAACCCCATTGCCGCGCCACCACTGACAACGCTAGGGTTCGCAATTTGAACCCTAGTTCGCGCACCAAATAAATAATTGAAAATAGAAGAACAACATAAACATTAAATGCAATTAAACATGTGAATCATAAGCATAAATAACCACCCAAACAATTTATCATACAATCAATTCTTATATCATGTTAATAATTCACTTTCAATAAACATATTTAAAGGAAAACACCTAGTTACCTTTTTAGCGTAAAATCTACGATAAGTCCTCTTCTAGAATATAACAATCTTCCTCCGGATTGTCCACAAAACCTTCACCATCATCATCAACACGTGCCAACAATAATAACAATCCTAATTAATAATCTAGTGCATGAAACTACGAAAAGATGGAAATAAAATATAAAACATACAATGCTTGAAGAATAGATTGGCTAGGATCGATTTAGGAATGAAGATGAATGATTAATGATGAAGAAATATGGAAGAAGGGGCACAAAACCCTAGGGCTGCCACCACACGGCACAAAGGAGAGGAAGAGATGAGAGAATTAGGTTTATGGTTTTCAAATAAAAGAAAAGAAATGAGGTTAGGTTTAGCTTGGTATTTATAGAGAAGCTAATGGGCATTAGGGTTTAACTAGAAAATAATTCCAATAAGAAATAATAAGGAGGATTTGACCCAACAATGATTTTATACTAACATTAGGTATAAATAAGACTAATAAATAAGGACGTCCGAGAAATAATTAATTAATTCGCATAAAATAAATAACGGAAATTGTAGGGTGTTACATAATGATTCAAATGTAATATTTGTCAGTTGGCTACGTATTTCTTGTGATTTATGTTTTCGACAGTATCACGTAGTATCTATACTTACCAACTATGTTACTACAGTACTTCCTATTACCCCGCATATCATGTCCAACACTAGACAAAAACAACAACATGACGGTAAGACACTCACTTCAAGTACAAAACAAAGGTTTATTTTTTTTAAAAAGCGAATTGAAAATTTCGGACGGACATTAATGTGAAATAATTTAGTTGGGTCTAACTAACAAATCCTGCGCCAACTATCTTGTTGTGTGATTTTTAGGTTCATTATAATTTTTATGAAATTAGTGCTTCAAAACATAGATAGTAGTCTAGTTAGTTAATTCTTGTGTATTAACTATTATGTAATTACTATTGCCTTAATTCTACACTAATCTAGCTTTTGTTTTTGTCGTAGAGAAAATTTCAACAGGAATTGATGTTGTAGATATTTATTTCGTGTTAATTAATTTTGTTGGGATGAAAATGGCCATTAATTAGATGCATATTTATAACTTTCCGTACAATTTTTTAAATATAATTAGAGGTTCTTATCTTCTAGATGGTCCATATCTTTTAGACAAAAACCATAGGTGCTTTGTGCAGGTATATGAGTGATCTAGTTGCCGAGTAGGATAAGACTCTTCTAATAGGGAATACGTACCAGGATGGAAGCTAACACAATTGAGCATCAGTTCTAAAGTAGCTTGTCACTTTGTCCTCCTCATTGTCATTCCTAACAATCTACAGGAGTAACCAATCATTCTTGTACACTTGTTTGGTCTTTAGTTGACATTATATTTCAGGTGTCCTCTTCTTTTAGGAGGAATAGTGAAGGGGAAATCAACTTAGCTAGCTATCTAGTCAGTTTACCAGTCTGGGCTAATCAATTTGCATCAGATCCTATAGAGTTTGTTTATTCTTGGTGAATTTCAATATCACTGTATATGTTCACCGGTTTTGAACAGATATCAAAGTTGGGTATATCATTTGGAGAGGTTAAATCAGGTCATTTCGGATCTGCAGACGATTGATCATGTCCAAAATCAAGGAGATAGCTTCATGTATAGAATTATCATAACCATTTCTTTTGTTTAAACTTAAAATTAAGCTAAATCATTGTTGGGCCATTAATCCAAATGAGCCATTCAAAGTAACGCGTAATCTCATGTTGGTTTTGGTTATGTAGGATTTGAGACATTGATTAGTATTGGTATGCATGGCCTCGTGATGTCTCTAGTTCACAAACTTTATGAGGTATATGGGGTCGAGTTTCAGGTGATATGGATTGAGTCAGATTTGTCAGTTTTAGAAAACTTGATACGTGAAAGAAAGAGGTGCCAGTTTTAGATATAGTGAAATAGGTTTATTTTTGTTACTTACTGACGCCGTCACCTAAATTGGGACATTTGGTGTCGACACCTTGTGATTAGATCATTTGGTTTTGGAAAATATTTTCATAGCTAATTAAGTTGTTTGATTTCATGATGATATTTTCTCAGTAATGGTCACCTTAAGAGTAAATAAAGTCATAACTGTGTGACACTTTAGCATGAAAATACTTTACCTGTTAATAACTCTCCTAATGTCTTTCTGACATCGTTACCTATTGTTACGAAGGAAAGAACAAATTGTGTTTCGTGTTTCAGCGTCGTAAGTTTACCGATTATAAGACATATTCTTCTGTGGGAGCTCAACAAGGCTATATTGTTGCTTACTTTCTAAATGTTATGGATTTTCCAAATCCAGCGCTAAACAAGTTCCTTGACTGCTGTCAGATTGTCTATTATTTTTCAATTTAAGATATTGAGGATCACTGATTTAAACAAACTGAAATCAACTTTCAATTGAAACAAGGAAATTCTTCCAAAATTTTTAGTGCCATATTCAACTAAGTATCTAAATGTAAAATGATGTCAATACTGCCTTTTGTTTTTTGAGATTTGTCACATTTTCCAAATTCCATACTCTATATTGGAGAATAAACAAACCGAAATCACCCTTTTTAGCTAGATACCTGACGAGGCTTTTTAACGGTGTCGCTAATCCCGCTAATTAGCTACAATCAAATAACAATTTATAACTCCTAGACCAACATGAACTATTTCAAATAAGGTAGTAAAATGGTAAGAATAGGGTCGAACCCAAGAGAAGACGGTATTAGCTAAATTAAACTAATCTAGACTCTTGCAAAAAGTCAATTAACAAAACTAATCACTCTAATCACAAATTAAGGTACTAATTACTAGTTAAGACACTAATTAAAACAAAGGCTTGAATTAATTACAAACTATGATATTCACAATCAGAAAACATGTAGGTTAACATAGATGGGGGAATTTGGGTAAAAAGATGATTCAACTTGAAACATGAAATTCTAGTCTAAACACTTGAACAAACACCTTCTATGCAATTAATCAAATATGAGAGAAATACTTAGTGCAATTATCCCAAGTAACACAACAATTAGCAAAGATGACCCCTTTATACCACTCCTCTTATTTATCTAATACTACCTCCTAAGAAATAGTCAACATGGATTAAACCACCCAAGATTGACCCTTTACAACTTAACCAACACTTATTAAAACATAAGCACAAGTAAAGGAGTAAGCTTTAAGTATTAAATCAAAGGATTAAGCTAGAATCATGCAATTCAACACTAAACCATGTAAAAATCACACAACATATAATTTATCACCCAAAAGACTCTAACTTTAAACCAAAGTTGAAGTCTTTCAAGTTACTTCACACTTTCAAGCATAGGTTGACAAATCCTACCAAGAACAAGCATTCATTAAGTAAATAAACTGTCAAGCTAGTCAAACAAAACATTAATCTACTCAACATGAAAGATTAACACAAACAAATTATATTAAATAAGGAAGAAGAGGATTAGAGAGTCATACAATGCTAAAGGTGTGAACTTGTTCAAATTACACCAAGTAATGAAAATATTAGCTACCCATAATCCACATATTACAACCCATGTTGAAGTTCAAACAAATTACAAAAGCTAAAATGAAGAACAAAATTAGAGAGAATTCTAAGGAAAATTGTGTTGTTGAATGTAGTCTCCAAGTTGTTGTCCCTTTCTCTCTCTTCAATTTGCTTCTTATATACCCTTGGTCCGCAAACCTAGGGGCCTTGAAGAATGGGCTTTCAAAAGACAAGACGGAGAAATGAAGAACATCGTGCTGAGACTTGGATGCTGGCAGCGTCCTGGGATGCTGGCAGCGTTTCGTGCTGCCAGTTTTTCCTTTGCTTCTCCTTCTTGACTTTCGTTGACCCTTGGATTTTTGCCCCGCTTTGACTTCTATTTGACCCATTGGGTTTGATCTTCTTGTCTTGATGATTCATTTCTAGCCCACTCCAATTTCCGGGTTTTGGGTCTCGGGTTTCGGGTTTGACTTTTGTTAACTTCTGGGTTTGACTCTTAAGATTGACTAAAATTACTAAATAACAACATTATTACCAAAAACCAAGGTTAACATAAAACAACGCTACTGACCCGTAAAAAGTATAACAAATGACCCTAATAAATACTACTAGACACAATACAATTTGGTGTTTTCAAATACCCCCACACTTGGACTTTTACTCGTCCCGAGTAAAACTCGAGATTAGCAAGACAAACACGAGTCCAAACATAGCATGTGAAGGTAATGACCTCTCTTCCCTCACCAGTCACCACTACCTTCACATATATCTCCCTCAAAACACAACTACCTATTCAAAAAAAAAAATGACTCAAGGTTGTTTTGACACTCTTCCCTTACCAATTCCTACTTATAACTCCCTCTATACAAGACTCGACATACCACCAACTCCGACTCATCTCAACTCAACTCCTCCCTTCTTATAGCTCCCAAGAATGTAGTATGACCATCTTTGCCTTATCCCAAGGCATAGCGAGATGGCCTCATCACCAAACTCCATGCAACTCCACTTCTTATACCACCCCCTTATTACTCCACTAGTGTATAGCATGGTTACTTGGTTGGCCCCAAACTACACAATTTGCACAACCAAGCAACCACCAAGAGAAATCCACCAATTTGGAACCAAATTTGTGACTCAAAATAAAAATAAAAGAAATCCTAAACCAGCCTCCTTCCAAATTCCTCCTTATACTCCCTTCTTATGCCTCCAAGATCCTCATCATAGAAAGTATTATGCTCAAATTTTTTTTTTTTCATTTTTCTTTTTCCATTTTTTTTCTTGAAAATCCCTCATTTTGCCTAAGGTGCCCTTTCGGGTTTTCACCTTAGCTTTTCCTTTCCTCTCATTGGTGGCTCGCAACTCGATTTTTCATTTTGCCCGGAATGCCCTTTCGGGTTTTTATTCCGTCCTCGGCCACCTTCCCAATTTTTGCCTAGGTGCCCACCCTTGTGGGTTTTCACCTAGCCGGGATTTTTAATATATTTTTTTTTCTTCTTTTTTTTCTTTTTCTCTTTTTCTCTTTTTTTTTTTCTTTCAAAATAAAAACAAAACAAAATACAATGCATCAAAACAAAATAACTATATACAATTTTCTCCCCCACACTTAGATCATACAATCTCCTCATTGTAGGGGAAAAAGCGGGGTACTTCATCAATTGTTGAAATGAGAAGAACCCGAGGCACCTCCTTGGTTTCTCCTCCTCTCTCTTTCTTCTCTAACCCTTTTTCTTCTTTCTAGGCCTTCATCAAGGGCCTCTTGTGTGTAAGGAGTGGGGTAGCCCGGGTTTTGTTGGATGAACATGCCAAAGAGCGAGCTAGCCAAGCCATAAACGTCTTCTTGTGCCACCGCATCTTCATAAGAATCTTGAAGATAAGTGTGGTGGTGCTCATTTTGGGCTTGGAAATGGCTTGTGGCTTGCTCCCTCCAAGCATTTTGGGTTGCCCACATTTCATTTTGCTCTTGCCACCTTTTGTCTTGTTGTTCCCTCCAAAGGCGGGCTTCCTCTTGCCGTGCTACCATCCTTCTCCATTCCTCTTGTTGAGCCCTCTCGGCCTCCGCTCTCAACCTCTCTCTTTCCTCCACTACATTGTGCCAATCATCTAAGGACTCTAGCCTACCTCCTTGTCTTTATTGCCAAGTGTAAGAATCGTCCACCCTTCCACTAATGTGCTTTAAGACATCGTTGGTGCTAGCAAAGTAGGATGCCATTTGTTGTTGCCATGGGTCCATTGGGATGCTAGAACGAGTCTCCGCATCAAACATAGGGGTGTCGGTGTCTTGGTGGCTTTGGTAAGATGATTGGGAATGGAATGGTGGTGGTGGTTGTTGTTGTTGTTGTTGTTGTTGTTGAAAATGTGGGTTTTGGAAAGGTCCTTGCTCAATTGCGAGGATCTCTATCTCCTCGCTAACTCGCTCACTTCCCTCACCTCCCTCTCTCCTTTCCCTCCGTCTTGGCCTCAAAGGCACTTCCTCTTCCTCCGCTTCCTCACTACTTTCCCCCAAACTCACTTCCCTAGGACAAAAAAATTCCCACGATGCGGGCCCCCTAGGTAAGGGGTTGTTTGGAGGTCGAGGCATCTTCATATAACTAAGCCCATCACTTCCCAACCAAAATCCTTTCAAGGGTTGCTCTTTGCTCATTTTAAACATGTGTACCTCCTCGAGCCCAAATTGGTTGTACCTCGTCAAACTCTTACAAATGTTTACCTCTTGCTCCTCACCTATGTCCCCCTCATAGTGCCGCACCAAAAAAGTAATCACCCCCCCCCCCCAAGATGGATGCTTGCTTTGGTAGATTTTTGTCGGTGTTTAATGCAAGCCCTTATAAACAAATCCGCCCAATCCGGTACCCCTACCCCCTCCGGGAGCATAGTCCACAAACATAACCGGATGTTCTCCGGTACTTTAGTAGGCTCTCCCGCGGAGTTAAAGATGGTGGTAAGGAACCAGGTGATTAGTCGGAGCACGGGGTGGGTGATGGTAGAGAGTTTGGCATCATTAGATGCGGCGTGACAATATGTAATGTTACTCCACATGATGTGCATTTTTCCCTTGGGGCATCTAATTGCTTCGGGTTCTTTGGTGATTTTAAGGATTTGACGGATTTCGGAGATGGGGGCATTGTGCCAAGTTTGGTTGAGACGGAAACGGTAGGCTCTTTCATTACCCTCGGGAACGTCCAACTCGGACAAGGTTGCTAGAAACACCTCTATACTTACATTTTCACTCCAATGGCCCATGATAACCTCCAATATCCAAATTTCATCGATTCCCGAACATTTTACGCGTGGCACGCATCCCGAGGCGGCCGAAAACTCGCAAAAACTTCACAAAACCGTTAGTAACTTCAAAAAATTTTGATTGATGCAATTTCTAACTAATTAAAAACAACTCAAATGCTAAGAATTAACAATGAAATATTCACAAGGATAGAGTATGTACACGGTTTGCCGTTTATTTAGAGTCGATGGCTCGACTTAGTGACTCCAAGCTTTTCAACCTTCATAAACGGGGTCCTCAAGCAAGACCTCTTCTTCCCCCTCCCGGGCACATCCTTGAAAGTAATGTTTGAGGCGGTGGCCATTCACTTTAAGTAGCTTTCCATCCCCGGGCCCTTCCACCTCAATAGCTCCATGGGTATACACTTTCTTGATGGTGTAAGGTCTAAACCACCTTGACCTCAACTTACCCGGGAAGAGCTTAAACCGATTTTGGAAAACAAGAACTTGATCGCCCTCCTTGAAAACCCGACGGTTTATCATCCCGTCGTGCCATCTCCTTGTTTTCTCCTTGTAGGTGGAGGAGTTCAAATAAGCATCTTGGCGAATTTACTCAAGTTCTTGTAATTGAAGCTTTCGGTGCATACCACTCTCATCTTGGTTTTGGTTGAAAGATTTGAAATCCCAATATAGGCTTTGTGCTCAACCTCCACGGGGAGGTGGCAAGCCTTGCCATAGATGAGACGGAATGGGGACATGCCGATGGGGGTCTTAAAGGCGGTCCTATATGCCCACAGAGCATCAACTAGCCTCTTGCTCCAATCCTTTCTATCCGGATTCACCGTCTTTTCAAGGATTCCTTTTATCTCACGGTTGGAGAGCTCGGCTTGGCCGTTTGTTTGTGGGTGATAGGCCGTTGAGATTTTATGATTCACCCCATACCTCTTGAGAAGGCTTCCAATCACCTTGTTGCAAAAATGGGTACCCCTATCACTAATGATAGCCCTTGGAAAACCAAACCGGGAGAATATGTTCTCTTGGATGAAGATGGCTACTACCTTTGCATCATCGGTGCGGGTAGGATTTGCTTCAACCCATTTTGACACATAATCTACCGCCAAGAGGATGTATAAATAACCACCGGAGTTAGGAAAGGGGCCCATAAAGTCAATTCCCCATACATCAAAGACTTCACAATATAGAAGGGGTTGTTGTGGCATCTCATTTCTTTTTGTCAAATTCCCCACCCTTTGACATCGGTCACAAGTTTTTACAAATTTATGGGCATCTTTGAAGAGGCTTGGCCAAAAGAAACCGCATTCAAGCACTTTCCTTGCGGTTCTTTGTGGCCCAAAGTGCCCTCCACATGCAAAGTCATGACAATGATGTAAGATGGATGGAATCTCGCTTTCGGGCACACATCTTCTTATAAGTTGATCTTGGCAAAACTTCCACAAGTATGGATCATCCCACATATAGTACTTTGCATCAGATTTTACTTTTCTCTTTTGATGAGAAGAGAAATGGCTTGGAAGCCGCTTTGTCACCAAATAGTTGACCATGGTAGCATACCATGGCTCTTCAACTTGCATAGCATAAAGGGACTCATGAGGGAGACCTGCTTCAACCTCCACAAGAGGGCATGATGGTCTTCCTTCATGGTTTAGCCGGCTTAGATGATCCGCTACCACGTTCTTCACTCCTTGTTTGTCTTTTATCTCCACATCGAACTCACTTAGGAGAAGGATCCACCTCAACAACCTTGGATTTGTATCCTTCTTTGCCACAAGGTATCTAATGGCGGCATGATCGGTGTAGATGATCACCTTTGTGCCCGAGAGATAAGATCATAATTTTTCTAGGGCATATATCACACCAAGGAACTCCTTCTCCGTCGTAGAATAGTTCTTTTGAGCATCATTCAAGAGGGTAGATGCATATTGGATCACATGGGGTCCCTTGTCACTCTTTTGACCCAAAACCACTCCCAATGCGTAGTCACTTGCATCGGTCATGATTTCAAATGGAAGGTCCCATTGCGGTGCTTGAGTAATTGGTGCGGTGCCCAATCTCTCCTTCAAATCATCGAAAGCTTTCCTACAAGAGGCATCAAAGACAAACTCCGCTTCTTTGTGCAAAAGGTTACATAAGGGGTTAGCAATCTTGGAAAAGTCCTTAATAAATCTCCGGTAAAACCGGCATGTCCGAGAAAAGACCTAATGTCTCGGGTGTTAGAGGGATAAGGTAAGGTTTTGATAATGTCAACCTTAGCCTTATCCACCTCAACCCCCCTTTCCGACACTACATGTCCTAGAACGATGCCACTAGTCACCATGAAATGACATTTTTCGGAGTTTAAAATGAGATGGGACTCTTGGCATCGCTCTAAGACAAGAGCAAGGTGTTTTAGACATGCATCATAGGAGTCCCCATGGACGGTGAAATCATCCATGAATACTTCTATGATCCTTTCTACATAGTCGGAGAAAATACTCAACATAGACCAAATGGCATACGACGATAAGCAAATGTACCGAATGGGCATGTGAATGTGGTCTTGACTTGGTCCTCGGGTGCGATTGGGATTTGAAAATATCCCGAGTACCCGTCATGGAAACAATAGAAAGCTTTTCCCGCTAGTCTTTCTAACATTTGATCAATAAATAGTAGCGGGAAATGGTCTTTCAATGTAACCGCATTCAAGCGGCGGTAGTCAATACACACCCTCAAACCGGTTTGTGGCCGGGTGGAGACCAAGTCTCCTTGTGCGTTGTTGACTACCATCACTCCTCCCTTTTTGGGCACGACTTGAGTTAGGCTAACCCAACGGGAGTCGGAAATAGGGAAGATGATGCCCATTTGCAATAGTTTAATTACCTCTTCTTGCACTACCTCCGCCATTGGTGGATTTAGCCTCCTTTGGGGTTGTCGGACCGGTTTGGCATCCACTTCAAGCCTTCTCTTGGGCATGCAAGTCACCGGGCTTATTCCCTTGAGGTCTGCTATGCTCCACCCAAATGTATCTTTATGCTTTTGAAGCAATGCTACCAATTTGCCTTCTTGGTCCTCGTTGAGCGTGCTTGAGATGATGAGAGGTAGAGTGTTGTTATCCCCTAGGAAGATATACTTCAAATGGCTTGGGAGGGTCTTCAACTCGACCTTCGAGGGCTGGATAATTGAAGGGATGGGCTTGTGGAGGGGAATGCTTAAGGCAAAAAGCTCGGACAGATTTGCCAGAGCAGGACGCTGGCAGCGTCGTGGGGCACTGCCAGCGTTTTCCACTACCTTGCCCTGTTTTCAGCATATCGATGATATTGAGTTCTTCATATGTCTCTAGAGGCTCTTCCCTTTCCAAGTCTTCGAGACGTTCCTGCACATCAATCGCCAACAACAAACGCAAACCTTCCTCTTCCATATTGTTAGTTAAAGCCACCTCAAGTGGGTCCCTATCACAAAATTTGTACATTTGATTCACCAATGGCTCAAAAATATCCAAGAGAAACAAGATTGATGGTCACTCGGGTGTCTCATGGAGTCATAGATATTATAGGCCAATCTTTTCCCCTCAAACTCCATTGTCAAACACCCGTTTGAAACATCGATCTTAGTCTTAGAAGTTTTCATAAACGGTCTAGCAAGGAGAAGGGGAGTGGCACTAGAACTAGATTCCATGTCTAAACCATAGAAATCCGCCGGGAAGACAAGGTTATCTACCTCTACTAGCACATCCTCTACCAAGCCCTTGGGATAGACACTAGACCTATCGGCTAATTGAATAACCACCCCGGTCTTAGACAAAGGTCCTAAGCCTAGGGTCTCATAGATGGATAGGGGCATGACGTTAATAGAGGCTCCAAGGTCTAACATGGCACGTTTGAAACTTTGCCCTCCAATGGTGCAAGGGATGGTGAACATGCCCGGGTCTCCACATTTCTTTGGTAATTTTTGTTTGAAAATTGCCGAAACATGTTCACTCACCCTAACCCTATAGGTTCCTTTCTTAGGATTTCTCTTAGGTGTACAAAGTTCTTTCAAGAACTTTGCATACCTAGGGACACTATTCAACAAATTAAGAAGAGGAATGTTTACCTCACATTTCCGGAAAGTTTCATACAAGTCATTCTCCTTGTCATACTTCCTTGTGCTTATCAAAGCACTAGGAAATGGGACTTCCAGTATGTATTCCTCTACCTCATCATCATCAACAATGTCTTTACCCATCTTTGAAGTGTCTCCCTTGGGGTCCTTGCTTGTAGATGTCCCTTTTCCATTCTTTGATAGCTCTTCATGACCAACCACCAATTCTCCTTGGTCTTAAATTTCCAAGGTTTCCATCTCAAGATTCTTCATCTTTTCCTTGCCTTTTCCAAGGGGGTGTACCTCCAACTCTTTGCCTCCCCTAAAGGTCATGGCACTAGCATTCTCCCTAGGTGGTGGAATGGTTTGAGATGGGAATCTTGTGGAGCTTGAGGCTTGAGATTTTGACATATTGGAGGCTATTTAGGATAGTTAGGTTTCCAAGTTGCTTACCCTTAGGTTGTTTGCCTCCCTATCCTTACTTGCTTCTTCTCTATCTCTCCTTGCCTCCTCTCTATCTTTCTCTTGATTGGCAAGGAGTGTTTGCAAGATATCACTCAAGTTCCCTTGAGAAGAAGAATTTCCTTGAATGGGGCCTTGGTTTGATTGTCTTTGAACATTGTTTTGAGATTGAGAGTTACTTGGGAAATTTTAATTGTTGGGTCTTTGATTGTTGTAATTTCTTTGGGGATTTTGTTGGAAATTGGAGTTCCGGTTTTGGGTGGGATTTTGGGCTCTCAAGTGATTGAATTGACCGTTTTCAAAGCTCTTTGACTTGTCCCCTCCCCATCCCAAAAGATCACGGTTTCCCACTTGGTTGTACATTCCCCCACCACTTGGGTTCCTTGCATTGTAATTCCCATACCCCATAGCATTGACACTCTCCATAGTTGCTCCTTGTTCAATCATGATGTAGCATGTGTTGGTGGCATGGTCACCTCCACAATATGAGCATTTAATTGGTTCGGGGTGTTGAGAAAATGAGTTACCTTTCTTAACAACCAAGTTTGACACCATGCTTTTAAGTTCACCCATTTATTGCATGATCTTGTGATTTTGAGAGGCATAAGGATCTTCCATGGAAGATACATTCCTAGAGCTTCCTCCCCTTTCACTCTTTCTTCCGTAGCTTCTTGTGTTCATCGCCAATTTTTCAATAATATTGTTGGCCTCGGCCACATTAAGTGTATCAATTCCACCTCCGGTGGCGGCAATGATCATTCTTTGGTCATTTTGGCACAACCCCTCATTGAAAGCCGTCAACAAATCATCTCCCGACATGCCATGGTATGGACATCTTGCCACAAGACTTTTGAAACGCTCCCAATAATCATAAAGGGTCTCCCCCATATCTTGCTCAATGGTAGTGATGAGCTTCTTTGAGTGATTGTGTCTTGAATCCGGGTAATATTTTTCAAGAAACTTCTTCTTCAAGCCCACCCAAGTGGTGACGGAGTGGGTCGGAAGACAAAAGAGCCATTCTTTCGCGGCATCTTGTAGAGAAAACGAAAATGCCCTTAGCTTGAATTGGTCTTCGGTCACTCCTTGGGGAATAGCACCTTGGCAAATCATGTGGAATTCGGCCAAGTGTCTATTAGGGTCATTCCACACCATGCCATGGAATCTAGGTAAGTTGTGGACGAAAAAACCCTTGAGCTCAAAGTTCACATCCCCCATGGGAGGATATGCAATACAAAGTGGTTGTTCCTCATAGTTCCTTGCCCGAATTTCACCAATTGTCCTATTATCCTCCATATTGGGTGGGTAAAGGACGTTCATTGGAGATGGTATCCTAGGTGGTGACTCAAACACTTGCTCCGGTTGTTCTTGAAAAATATTATTCTCCAACTCCTCTTCACTAGGCTTCCTCCAAAAAGGTCTCCTATAAAGGGGATTTGAAAATAACCAATTTGATATGCTACTTGAAGATGGATCAATATCTTGGTCATCAAGTTCTTCTTGTGACCTAGGCGTAAACTCTAAAACAACTCAACAACACAAATTAGTAACTTCAACACAAAGTAACCTATAAGCTAAGAAATTTGAAAAATAATCTAAACAAATTATGACACTAACAAGAGTTTCAATTTGATATTTAGCTATATTGCCTTCCCCGGCAACGGCGCCAAATTTGACGAGGCTTTTTAACGGTGTCGCTAATCCCGCTAATTAGCTACAATCAAATAACAATTTATAACTCCTAGACCAACATAAACTATCTCAAATAAGGTAGTAAAATGGTAAGAATAGGGTCGAACCGAAGAGAAGACGGTATTAGCTAAATAAAACTAATCTAGACTCTTGCAAAAAGTCAATTAACAAAACTAATCACTCTAATCACAAATTAAGGTACTAATTACTAATTAAGACACTAATTAAAACAAAGGCTTGAATTAATTACAAACTATGATATTCACAATGAGAAAACATGTAGGTTAACATAGATGGGGGAATTTGGGTAAAAAGATGATTCAACTTGAAACATGAAATTCTAGTCTAAACACTTGAACAAACACCTTCTATTCAATTAATCAAATATGAGAGAAATACTTAGTGCAATTATCCCAAGTAACACAACAATTAGCAAAGATGACCCCTTTATACCTCTCCTCTTATTTATCTAATACTACCTCCTAAGAAAAAGTCAACATGGATTAAACCACCCAATATTGACCCTTTACAACTTAACCAACACTTATTAAAACATAAGCACAAGTAAAGGAGTAATCTTTAAGTATTAAACCAAAGGATTAAGCTAGAATCATGCAATTCAACACTAAACCATGTAAAAATCACACAACATATAATTTATCACCCAAAAGACTCTAACTTTAAACCAAAGTTGAAGTCTTTCAAGTTTACTTCACACATTCAAGTATAGGTTGACAATTCCTACCAAGAACAAGCATTCATTAAGCAAATAAAATGTCAAGCTAGTCAAACCAAACATTCATCCACTCAACATGAAAGATTAACACAAACAAATTATATTAAATAAGGAAGAAGAGGATTAGAGAATCATACAATGCTAAAGGTATGAACTTGTTCAAATTACACCAAGTAATGGAAAGATTAGCTACCCATAATCCACATATTACAACCCATGTTGAAGTTCAAACAAATTACAAAAGCTAAAATGAAGAACAAAATCAGAGAGAATTCTAAGGAAAATTGTGTTGTTGAATGTAGTCTCCAAGTTGTTGTCCCTTTCTCTCTCTTCAATTTGCTTCTTATATACCCTTGGTCCGCAAACCTAGGGGCCTTGAAGAATGGACTTTCAAAAGACAAGACGGAGAAATGAAGAACATCGTGCTGAGACTTGGATGCTGGTAGCGTCCTGGGACGCTGGCAGCGTTTCGTGCTGCCAGTTTTCCCTTTGCTTCTCCTTCTTGACTTTCGTTGACCCTTGGATTTTTGCCCCACCTTGACTTCCATTTGACCCATTGGGTTTGATCTTCTTGCCTTGATGATTCATTTCTAGCCCACTCCAATTTCCGGGTTTTGGGTCTCGGGTTTCGGGTTTGACTTTTGTTGACTTCTGGGTTTGACTCTTAAGATTGACTAAAATTACTAAATAACAACATTATTACCAAAAACTAAGGTTAACATAAAACAACGCTACTGACCCGTAAAAAGTATAACAAATGACCCTAATAAATACTACTAGACACAATACAATTTGGTGTTGTCAGTACCCCCCCCCCCCCTCGAAAAAAAAAACTCCTTCAAAGCATTGTGTGTCATTAAAGATGCATGTAAAATCACAAATTTACTTATACGAAACCGACCAGGATTAATCGTATATCCTTTTTTTTTCGTATTTATGATTTTCCTATACCCGGATACGGAGTTCGGATGCTCGATGTTTAATTGATTTAGCGCTATAAAATGAGCATCATGAACCTATATTTTATAATAGTTTACATGTTCAAATAGTCAAATTTTCAATATTCAATATTCAAATGCATCAGGAAAATCGAAAATGATATGGACAAGTTAATATGGCTATACTTAAATTATTCGTTTTTTTGTGAGATGCTTAAATTATTCTTATTTTTGTGAGATATCACGTTTAAAATATTCGTATTGTATATTTTTACTCGGTCCTAATGCATGGAACATAAAACAATAAAAACTAAAAAAAGAACAAACAACGTTTGGTGTTCATTGTGAATGAAACAAACAACGTCAAACAATCATAATTAGATTTTACTTTTCAAGTCAAGTCATGGTACTTTTCACGTCAAGTCATGGCAGTGTATATATAGTAAGTATACGAGGAAAAAAAATCAAGTATGGTTGATGACTTGATGATACGAATTTCCACAATCCCAGTTACAATCGCAAAAACTTGAAATCAACAATTGCGATGGTTCCAAAAAGAAATACCGAAAACTCTTTACATTCTTATCTGAACAAAAAAACGTTATATCAACTCTAGAGTTATTCCAGGACTTGCCAAAGGATCGAATGACTTGCTCCCAAAAGTGTCCCTTACAATTATTATCTGACCCTCTTTTAGAAGAAGTTCCTTTTCGAGCGTCTCAATTTTCTTGTTCAACAAGTTCACCCCTGTGTTCCATAGCATGTTTTTTTCATTATGTTGTTTCACTTGCTCCACATCTTATTTCTCTCTTGTGTGACTTTGGGAAATAGTCTTCTCATGAAAATCACTTCTTTTGTGCTCTTCTGGAGTTCATTCTCAAGCTGTATTCTGTCATCTTTCTTAATCATCAAAGAACAAAAAAAAGCACTTATATCTAATAACTCTCATGTATAGAACTACATATGCAACTCTGTCTCTCAAATATTCCACCTTAAGGCTTGCCAATGTTGTGAATACAAGACTAAAGCTTGCATATATTAGACTCTTTGATCCCGCGCTATTCGTCGGAGCCTTAAGACACTGGATAATTGTGTTGTAACGCACTACATGATGGTATTTTTTCATTTACTTTTTTAGGTCAATTTTGTTTAATAATTTGGATATGAGTTGTATATTTTGTTAAAATACAATGTCATTTATTATATCCGTCATTTGTATAATAATTAAGGCGCAATGCGAGAAACTGTTTTGGTTCGGAATTATTTTAATGATAGAGAAATTGAAAAATAAAACGATCAATAATAATAATAGTCGTAAAATAAAATTGATAAAAATATAAACTTAACACATAATAATGACTGCGACAAAATATTAATATATGTGGCAAATATATATCTATATATATAGGGTCAGGATCCGGTGAGAACCACTAACATAATGAGAACCGTGAGAACCCTCACTAAATCTCCACCAAATCTTGTTTGGAAAGTTTTGTTAGATGATTTACCATTAGTTTAGTTTATTCAAGCAAAATACTTGCAGTAATTAAATAAAATTTATTGATTATATTAAAAAATATGTACTTAATGTACATAAATTCAATTTGTACACTAAAATTACTCTAAATGCGTGAAAACGAGCACTAGGTGCACGAAAATTGCTACTTGCATGAAAACAGTTACTAGGTGCATGAAAATAACGGGCTCTAGATGCATTAAAATGAGCACCAGGTGCATGAAAACTGTTAGATGCATGAAACAGACTACTAGGTGCATGAAAATTAATAAATCGTATTTCACCTCAATTTTTATCAGTAACTTATATTTTTTCGACCAAGATGTATGTTATCTAGCCATAAAATTCTACGCCGAACCCAAAAATGTCCTTATTTTTTAAAAATAAATTTCGTAAGGCGGAGTTCTCACGGTTCTCATTATGTTAGTGGTTCTCACCGGATCCTAATTCTATATATATATATACATATATACATATAGGGTCAGGATCCGGTGAGAACCAGTAACATAATGAGAACCGTGAGAACTCTCACTAAATCTCCACCAAATCTTGTTTCGAAAGTTTTGATGGATCATTTACAACTAGTTTAGTTCATTCAATCAAAATATTTGCAGTAACTAAACAAAATTTATTGATTATATTAAAAATTATGTAGTTAATGTACATAAATTCAATTCAGTAAACTAGAACTATTCTAAATACATGAAAACAAGCACTAGGTGCATGAAAATTGTTACATGCATGAAAATAATTGCTAGGTGCATGAAGTAAACTAGCTCTATATGCACGAAAATGAGTACTAGGTGCATGAAAATTATCAGATACATGAAACTGACTACTAGGTGCATTAAAAAGAGTAAATTATATTTCAACTCGATTTTCGTCAGTAGGTTATAAATTTTCGGCCAAGAGATATGTTATCTAGCCATAATATTCTACGCCGAATCCAAATTTATCGTTTGTTTTAAAAAATAAGTTTTGTAAGGTGGAGTTCTCACGGTTCTCATTATCTTAGTGGTTCTCACCGGATCCCAATTCTATACATATATATATTTATATATGTATATATATATAGGGTCAGGATCCGATGAGAACCACTAACATAATGAGAACCGTGAGAACTCTCACTAAATCTCCACCAAATCTTGTTTCGAAAGTTTTGATGGATCATTTACAATTAGTTTAGTTTATTCAATCAAAATATTTGCAGTAACTAAACAAAATTTATTGATTATATTAAAAATTATGTAATTAGTGTACATAAATTCAATTTGTACACTGAAATTACTCTAAATGCGTGAAAATGAGCACTAGGTGCACGAAGATTGCTACATGCATGAAAACAGTTACTAGGTGCATGAAAATAACGGGCTCTAGATGCATTAAAATGAGCACTAGGTGCATGAAAATTGTTAGATACATGAAACTGACTACTAGGTGCATGAAAATTAATAAATCGTATTTCACCTCAATTTCCATCAGTAACTTATATTTTTTTCGACCAAGATGTATGTTACCTGGCCATAAAATTCTACGCCGAACCCAAAAATGTCCTTATTTTTTAAAAATAAATTTCCTAAGGCGGAGTTCTCACGGTTCTCATTATGTTAATGGTTCTCACCGGATCCCAATTCTCTCTCTCTCTCTCTCTCTCTCTCTCTCTATATATATATATATATATATATATATATATATATATATATATATATATAGATTTGGGATCCGGTGAGAACTACTAGTATAATGAGAACTGTGAGAACCACTCACAGCCCTTAGATCTAATAATATGGACGGCTGAGATTAACGAGTTAATTGTGAATGACCCGCTCACACACCCCCCCAAACCTTTCAAATCTCATTCATTGTCACTGCTTCCCTTTCTCACTCATCGCTCACTCACTCTCTCTCTTCAACCGATCATCTCCTTCTTCGTTTAATCATGAATTTTTCCTACAACGATCAACCGCCATTGCTGTGATTTTAAGCATATTACTCCGCCAATTTCAAGACTTTCTCGCTTTTTCCTTTCTCACTCACTCTCTCTCTCTCTCTCTTCGATCATCTTTTTCTTCTCAAGTTGATCATGTCTTTTTCCTGCAACGATCAACCGCCATTGCTGTAATTTTAAGCATATTACTCCGCCAATTTCAATAGTTTTCTCGTTTAAGTTTAGGTAATTCCTTATTTTCTATTATTTCTTTGCTATTACTCAATTTTTACTTTTGTTGTGCTTCAAATTAGTTCAATTTCTGCTTTAGAAATGCGTGATTACATCTGATTTCTTTTGTTTTTGTTGTTTTCAACTGTTGCATGTATGTTTAATCAAGTTTTCCTATATTCAATTTAGTATTTTATCATCTGATTTCTGATTATTTTGTTTACAATCCTAACCCTAATTTTGTGTTATACGACTATTATTGATGATTCATTCTGATTTCTTTTGTTTTTTGTTGCTTTTGTTTTTTGTTGTTTTCAACTGTTGCATGTATGTTTAATTACGTTTTCCTATATTCAATTTAGTATTTTCTCAATTTCTGATTATTTTGTTTGCAATCCTAACCCTAATTTTGTGTTATACGACTATTATTGATGATTCATTTTCAATACAATTGATTCCTCTACGTTCGACTTAATTCTTTGTTTCTACATCCATTTGCTTATTTTGTTGCTTTACTTCTTTTTGCTTCCTCAATATGGTAGTCCTACTTACGGAATCAATGACTCTCTAGATAAGATGTAGCTTTTTAGGAGACTATCTAACTACGTATATCGTTTACTAACTTCGCCCCTTTCAACCTAGGTCTAATATGGACAATCATTGCTTGGGGTGGGTAATCAATCTTGAGGATGAAGATAGACAACAGTTCATTCATAATTATGTAACCGCAAAAAAAGCAAGTGTTAGTTGGACATTTGAAGGTCATGAAGTTCAGGTCGATGGTAGGCGTAGTCAAGCACAAAGTGGTGTTCTTGATGATCAAGATATCATGGAAACAATTTTCAGTAAAGTTGATAGTCAGTTTGACAAGGCAAACATGGTCGCTGTATGTAAAAAATGGTCTCAACTGTTCCTTTTTCATGTTGACGCACCTCTTGTTGATGCGGCATACAGAGCCAACTTGCGAATTAATGATGTTAATTGTAACACCCGCAAATGTACCCTATTTTTCTAGTAAAAATATTTTACGGATACTTTTAAGCAAATTTTAGTTTTAATTTAGAATTTAATTTTCCGAGTCGAATTTAGAATTTCCGAGTTCGTATTTGGAATTTCCGCGAGATTTCAAGAAAAACCCGTCTTGAGCCGTCTTTGACTTTATTGACTTTCCTTGACTTTTCCACTTACTCTTCATATACTCCCTCACAACCCTAACACCCTCATTCAATCTTCTTCTTACTTCATCACTAAGTAAACCCCAAATCCCTAGCTTCTATATTTGATCCATCTTCGAATCATCGCTACGCTTTCATTTCTTGCTCAAATTCATCTAGGTTCGTCTTATTCTTCCCCTCTTAGCTTCCTCTATCCGTATTGGTAATAAAATTACCGTCTTTCTCGCTTTTTAAATTACCCGTCTTTCTCAAGGAGAATGATATTCATCTTTTATTATTTAATTGTATGTAGGTGGAGACTAGGAAGGTTTAGAAATCGATTAAAGACGCGAAAAGGTAACGGTGAAGGGTTACTCGATATCATTTACGTGTTTTATGTGTTTTCTAGGCTAGTAATCGTATTTAGATTATGGTTAGTATGCTTAGGACTTGTGTTGTTGTTGTTGGTGGTTGTTAGTTGTTAATCGATATGAGAATTGATGGTTTGTGATGATAAATGAGGATTTTTGTGTTGGTAACTTGTTGATATTTGATCGTTCCTGAATCCCGTGTAGGACGCAGGCTGCGTCGTGGTGACGCAGGCAGCGTCACTCGCTGCCGACAGTAATTTTCCTGCACTGACCCCTTTTTCGTAAAATGATCATATCTCCTTCGTTACTTGCTTGTTTTGGGCCTATGACATCCCGTTGGAACCGTAAGAGGATAAGCTATCACCTCCATTTTGAATTTCTGCATTTGCATGTCTAGAACTCTAGGTATGACCGTTTGAAGTGGACCCTTGTTTTCGTTGGTTTCCAAACAACGTTGTTTTGGAGAGGTATCTATGTTTTTTATTCATTATGCTTCATAAACTATTTTGTTTTCATTTGAAGTGGACTCTAGGTATGACGGTTTTTGGTATGTTCCCACTTTGAGTCGGTTTTTACAAATGATACGGTTTGAGCACTATTTTGTCTTGTGCTTTGTACTCTCATTCCCTTGGCTACCTCCACGTTCGTAAGGCTGGAATGTCGGAATGGGGAGGTATGCCTACTCTGCTTAAAATGCATGTGTTAGTGGGCATACGACGACGTTGTTGGGAGGCGAACGCTTTGCGTTGATCGACCCGGCCGTCAAATGTTGTGTACTTGCGAGGTGGTGTTATTTGCATGTAGCTTACCGCTTGTTATGAGGCTTGTGCTCTTTTCCGCCTCTTTCGTGAATTGATCTACCGAATTTGGGGTACTCGGCGTCTATGATTGACCGAGTCTTGGATGCGAAACGTGTATCGCATGTCGAATCGGAACACGTTTATTCCGAGAGTCTGGCCAGATTTAGACTAGGACCGGATATTTATATCGTCGTGCTACCAGGATGAAATTAGTCTACATATACGAAATGTTTTATC
>JAIUZE010048333.1:0-22185 GCA_022085475.1 Heliosperma pusillum
ATGTGATAAAGACTCTGCTTCTAGCCGGTTGATCCAACGGGTTTGGTCAAACTAAGATCTAGTCAGCCCCGATTTGACTGATGACCCGTCGCGGGACTCGGGTCGGGGATTTGTCTTCAAGTAAAGTTGTATTTAATTACTGAATTAGCCTTAGTAGATATGAGGAGATATGATATTTGATTATTATTGATATGCAATTAGTCACATGATAGGATGTTTTTCCCGTGACTGTTTTATTATATGGTTGGTGTCGTGTTGACTAAGTACCCATAGAGAATTATGAGTATATGGCGTCTTGACCATGCTAATTCTAAATGAGTAGCTTGGACCACGACCTTGATATGCCGTACTACTTTAACGAGCATATGGAGTTCACAGCTTGATAGCTTTTGTGGCACGGCCTGGGGGGCTTATCTCCAAGTCGGGGCATGGCTGCCTGATCCGTTTTGGGACTGGAGCCAGCTTAAGTACTAGCCATCTCTGCTTAGGGGGTCGCCTAGTAGAGTTTCTCGTGTACGGTTATGTCATGAGACGGGGACTGGAATAGCTGTTGTCGCTAGGTCTGATCAGTCTAGGACTAGGATGTTTTCCTACCTTGTGGTATAGCCTCGAGTTACAGAAGTCTTCTATTGACTGTCCTGAGAACTTATGCCTGTTTGTAGACGTATTGGTCTTTCATGTTTGTATGATTCTATGAATCTTAGAAGGTGAGATGCAAGCCGGCTAAGGTTGATAGAGTTTGGATTACCGGATGTTAACTGATTCACATGATATTATGTTGGATTAGGGTTTGAGTGTATCATGGCCATGTTAACGGTAACCTCTGAGCTAGCATACCAGCTTCCCTACCTCGTTTTATAGTTTATTATCGGATTCACATGATAGCTTTCATATGCTAGGTTATATGTTAGTTAATTGTTTCATAACATGAAAAGCATATCATATATGTTAAGGTTTTGTATTTTCCATATACATTGCTTTTATGTTATTCATGTTTAATTAAACTCGACATTTCGTGGCTGGGAGAACTCGGAGTTACTCCCCACTGACTGTGGCTTCCGTGTTTATATTTAATGCGGTCGAACAGGTGGTGATGCATATTTGGGGTACATTGACGAGCTAGCGAGCGAAGTATTTACCTTGGACCTATATTCGGTTCTTAGATTGTATATTATTATACACTCTTTTATTTCCGTATTTATACGGGAGATATGTCTCTCGTCTTGTATATTTCTTTTGTATAATATTATTTCCGTTTTGTAATGAACCTTTTTATTTAAGACACCTTTGTTATGTATTCTCATCTTTTACTTAGTTAAATTATAATTTTTTTTCTTTCCGCAAATTTTAGGGTGTCACATACTCCAGCGGGAATTGTGGAAGATGTCCCCATTCGGATTGGATACTTCCTTGTTCCCGTTGATTTTTATGTAATCTTTTCAAAGAAAGGTAAGGACAACTATATTATATTAGGAAGACCTTTCTTAAATACAGTTGGGGCATGTATCGATGTGCAAGGAGAGAGGATCACTTTCGAAATGGAGGGATCACGTGCCACTTTTGATAGGAAGGGGAATGTAATGAGTGTAGAAGATGGTGACCTCGAAGCATTCAAAGCTTCGGAAATGTATTTGGATTAGATCGCCATGGATGTTGACAAAGGTAAATGAAAATTCAAGGACGAAATCAAGCTACAAAAGAGCCCATATCTCTTCACAAGGTTTAAGGAGGGATAAAAATCTAAAGTCTAGCATGACTTAAAAATGCGCTTGTCGGGAGGCAGCCCGTCTCTCTCTTTACTTTCTTTTTATGCATTCCTTATTCCACTTGATAGACAATGTTTGTTTTGGACTATTTTATTTGGACACTCTTTTGGATTTTTGGGTTGTAATAGCTAGGAAACAATTTATTTATTTAATTTTTTTTTTTTTTTTTTTTTTTTTGGTACCAATGTAAGAATTTTATAAATCAATCAAAGTCAATTACAACTTATGCTATGATTCTAAACCATAACTCATCTAAACATGAATAGCCTAATTACATCAACTCCAACTCTCTACACCAACTAATATCCCTATTTGAAATCGTACCAAGTTTAACATTTAACAATCTCAATCTCATATCAATTCTAACTTGATCCACCAATGTCCCTGGGTGAGTAACAAATTGTTCCATCCTGCAGACATTCCTAGTTCTCCAGATACCATAATGCAGTGCTGAGATTAGAGCCCAACAGACCTTCCTCTGAAAACCAGTTTTGTTCCTCATACTTAGTAATCTGTCAGCCTTGTAAAAAACCTGAGCATTAACCTGAATCCAATGAGCCATGAGGTTATAGCAATCCTTTGTGAACTTGCAATCTGCAAACAGATGTTGATGATCCTCATTCTGCTCCCCACATAATAAACACAGTCTATCATTATCAATCCCCATTCTATGTAACCTATCTTTGGTAAGCAGTCTGCTCTGCCACATTAACCAGCTAATGAAGTAGTGCTTAGGCACATTCAATCTGTTCCAAGCAATCCTGCACCATCCCTTCCTGTCTTCTACATTGTTCTGTAGCCAAGAGTAACCAGTAGCAATAGTATAAGGCTTGTCTGCACTCATCCAATCTTCCCTAATCAGAGCAGGCAGCATCATAGTCTTCACTTCACATATCTTCCTCCATGCCCAAGAGCTGTAATTTGAAGGGGAATATGTTTGCCAATTCCTGCCTTTAAGGTAGACCTTATCTATCCATTTGATCCAGAGGTGATCCTTCTTCAGAGCTATCCACCACACCAATTTCCCTACAGCTGCACAATTCCAGACTCTAGCATCAACCAGCCCTAACCCCCCATAGTCCTTACCTTTGCATAAACAATTCCAAGCCACTAAAGGAGCCTTTGAGTAATTCTCATCACCTTCCCAAAGGAAATTCCTGCACAAAGCTTTCAATTTATCCAGCACACCCACAGGTAACACAAAGATTTGTGCCCAATAGTTCTGAACTGTACTTAGCACATATTTTACTATTGTGAGTCTGCCTGTGTAAGAAATCTTCCTCTTATTCCATCCTTTGATCCTGGCAGTCATTTTCTCCACTAAGATATTACACTCAACCTTTGTTAATCTCTTATGAGACATAGGAACCCGAAGGTATCTAAAGGGAAGAGAACCTTTCTTGAACCTAGTATGTTCCAAAATCAGCATTTCAGTGTCAGGTTTTACCCCATTCAAAAGAATGTCAGACTTGTCATTGTTGATATGCAATCCAGAGGCCACAGAGAAATATTTAAACCCCTCCATGATCAGAAAGATAGACCTCAAATCTCCTTTACAAAAAATTAAAAGGTCATCAGCAAACATCAAATGATTAAGCCTCAAACTCTTGCATAAATGATGGAACTTGAACCCCCTTGTTTGACTTACCACACTCAATAATCTACTCAGGTATTCCATACACAAAGTAAAGAGAAGAGGAGACAAGGGGTCACCTTGTCTAAGACCTTTCTTACCAGGAAAGAAGCACTGAGCACCTCCATTAATTACCAGAGAATAGGAAGTAGTAGAGATGCATTGCATAAGCATTTTAATGCAATGCTCAGGAAAGTTAAGACTTATTAATACCTACTCCACAAAGTCCCACTCAATAGAATCATAAGCCTTCCTAAGATCCACCTTAATTAAACATCTAGGGGAAGCAGCTGGACGTGCATACAACCTGATGAGATCCTGTCCAATCAGAATATTCCCCATAATGCTTCTTCCCTTTATGAAGGCAGCTTGTGCAGGGTTAACAATCTCAGGAAGAACAGAACTCAACCTTTGACATAACACCTTAGAAATTAATCTTGTATATAGTATTACAGCAAGCTATAGGTCTAAAATCTTTCACTCAAACATGATTATCAATTTTGGGAATCAGAACAAGGTTAGTGCAATTTATTTGCTTCAGAATCTTACCTGATCTAAAAAAGTCCTTAATAGCTCTGCACACCTCATTTTGAATGATATCCCAGCTAGTTCTGAAGAAGCAACTACTATACCCATCAGGCCTTGGACTCTTGTCCCAAGGTATTGAAAACAAAGCATCCTTAATCTCATCATTTGTTGGAATCTGACACAACATTGGCCAGTCCTCAACCATCACCCTTGGTCCAGATTGCATAAATCCATGGCTGAAACCCTCAGTCTGCCCAGCCACTCCAAGAAGTTGTATATAATACTGCTCAAAAGCTTTAGCAATCTCATTAGGATTGTTATAAGTAATCCCATCAATACCATCAATCCTAAACACTTTGTTTTGCATATTCCTTTGCTGGATAACTCTATGAAACATGGCAGAGTTTATATCCCCCTCCTTTATCCATTTACATTTGGCTTTTTGCCTCAAAAAATCCTCCTTAGCTTGTTTGAGGAGCAAATAGCTATTCCTAGTCTAATATTCAATATCCATAAGATTAGAACAGGATGGGTTAGCTTGCAAATTCCTTTGACTCACCATGAGCAATTCATAAGCCACATCTGAATTCCTTTCAATATCAGAAAAGAGTTCCTTGTTTAACCTCTTCAAACTCCTCTTAAGTCCTTTGAGCTTTTTCACCACACAATACATTGGCGTCCCTGAAACTACCACTTGCCAGCCATCTTGTACAATCCTCCTGTAATCAGGAACTTTACACCACATATTAAAGAATTTAAAAGGTTTTATTCTGGGTACACTGACAGTTCCTTCCTCAATGATGCAAGGACAGTGGTCAAAATCCCCTTCAGGTCCATAGAAAGCATACTGATTAGGCCAGGTTCTCATCCAGACCTCATTCACCAATACTCTATCAATCCTACTGAAGACCCTAGTACCACTAGGCTGCTTATTATTCCAAGTGAAGAACGCACCAAGAGTCTTCATATCCTGTAGATCACTCAGACTAATGGCCCTTTGAAAAGGAAGAATCTCTGCATCCCTAACAGGTAATCCAATCTTCTCACCAGCATACCTTACATTATTAAAGTCTCCCAATACAATCCAAGGGTTGTTATTATTCATCCTAATCATATCCTCCCAAAGTCCAACTCTCTCCTCAGGTTTATTAAAACCATAAACAAAAGTACAATGAAAAGAATCAGTTTCTCCTAGCCTGTTCACCCTGAGATGAATATACTGAGCATTCATCTCCAAAGTAGACACCTGCAGGATTTAAGACTTCCAAAGTACCCACAGCCTACCACCATTATGATAATCATGATTTCTAACATAAGACCACCCATTACACATATTACTAACTACCTTATTTAGAGAACCAGATTTGACCCTAGTCTCTAGGAGCCCAAACAACTCAATGTCATTCTGATGCAAATACCATTTAATGTAATTTTGTTTATCCATGTTGTTCAGGCCCCTAACAATCCACACTCCCATTCTAGTCATTTGGAGAGGAAGGCCCTACCTCTCCACCTCCTTTATCCACTTCTAGAGCAGACATACCCACAACACTATTGAATTTAACAACAAAATCCTCCTCATGTCCACCTGGGATTCGAGTCTCATGTCTAGTCATTTTGGTGATTATTCTAGCAGGAGTAAACAAAGAGCTATAGCTCATGTTCAATGGTGTATTAGCAGGAGTCATCTCAATCTCCTTCTCCTTCTGAGCACATTTCACTACCCCAACAACCTGCTGAGGTCTAGATAAACAATTTTCATTTTACTTGTTATTTACATTTTTAGAAATGCATGCTTAGGAACCCTAGAAACAATTTTCATTTTACTTGTTATTTACATTTTTAGAAATGCATGCTTAGTTCATAATTTTTCGTACTTGGAACTGGAGGACCTATTGAGATGAAAAGGAGCTACTCTTGGCCCATGTTGCCAAGTCCATTAAGGTTAGTAAGCATGTTCAAGGCCATATCCAAAAGGTAAGAGCAAGTAACAAAGAAAAAAAGAACAAAATCCGAATCAGCAAACATCCCTGATCGGATTTAGGTATACCCGATCGGGTAAGTCCTATGCTTCGTGTTTTGTCCTATTTTCTTCTATAAAATCAACTTGCTACCTTTGCTTGCTGCCATATTCCCGTGTTTGTCATCTTTAAAGCTCAAATCTCTCAAAAACCTTCATTTCTTAGTCATTTCTTGCAAAATTTGTCATCATAGTTCATCCAAGGCAACATCTAAGCACTATCAAGTAAGTTAATTCTACTTTAGTTACTTCACTCTCTCTATTTTTCAGAAATCCAACATGAACAAACCTTAACCCAAATTTGGGGGTTTTTGATTTTACTTGAAAAACTTGTTTAAATTGGATTTCTAATGCTTCTTACATGTTATAGAGTGAATGTTAGTAATTATTTAGCATGCATACTATGATTTGAATGCTCATATGCCAATTAGAATACTCATCTCTACTTTATGCTAAAAACACATGCTTAATGGTAGTATAATGCTTGAATCCATGCTTTATACTTTGAACTTATGCTCTTATTGTGTTATTCTAGCATTAGTACCTTTAAGTGGTGCCCAAACTCAAGATTCAAGTGTAATGTTGCTCAAAATCTTAGTGAAATATTGTTATGCTTAAAAACATCAATTTGTGCTCAAAAGTAGCATGATAATGTTTCACTTATGTAATTATGCTTGAATTTGTACTTAAAAGCCTAGTATTCTAACACTTATGCTATCAATTTGTGTTTATGATGAAGTGTTCTAAATACTAGTTTCTTGTAGCAAATGGCACCTAACCAAAGTCTTAGGAGATCAAAGAGCGCAAGAACCACCAACCAAGAGGAAAGTAGTAGAGCCCATGAAGAGGACGTAGAAATGCTAGAAGCCGACAATCAAACCTGAAATCAAGGAGGACAAGATGCTATGCATGATCCCGATTTTCCGGATGTGGAGTTTAGTTCGAACAAGCAATGGCAAAGTTGGTTTATTATCAAGAGCAAAGGTATGAGAGCTACCAAATTCCTTGATATTTCTTCTTTAAGGAACATGAAGCTTTATGAGCATGTCAAGGCAATATTCAGGGCTCTAGGAATGACCACTGGTATGAACTTTAATTATAAAACCTACCCCCAATTGACCCTTGAATTCTTGAGTTCATTTGAGTTGAAAAGATCTAGGCAAAAAGACTCTATTCCTCAAGTTCGGTTTCGATTGTTCAACAATGACTATAGTATGGACTTAGGGACCTTTGCTGACCAATTAGGTCTCACCCATAGGGATACTGTTACCTCACCTCCCGAGGGCTTTGATATTAGCCATGTTTGGAACACCATTTCTACTTATCCTGTCTCTCGTTGGGACCATATCCCACACCAACACATCCATCATCCCGCCATTAGAATCTGGCAAAGATTCATGGGATGGACCTTCTTGGGTCGTGTTGAGCCACATTTGGTGAGACGGGTAGAGTTGGATATTTTAGGAGGGTTCTTGAATGTAAATGGTGATGAACCATGGTCGATTAACATTCCTTACTATTTTGCTGTTCAATTGACTAAAGCCACTAATCCAAAGAACACTGGCATTGTTTATGGAGGCCTTATCACTCACCTTGCTACGCGAGTTTGTGGTTTTAACCAAGCCACCACTGACCTCCAGGCATTACTACATCTCCCACCGAGATGGGAAATGGGTTGGATTATGATTATTTTGTGCAGCTTAATTGGTTTCGTGTCTCTCACCCCTATATGATCTAGAGGATAACTGGCCGTGATTCGGTCAAGTTGACCGCTGAGGTGAACCAGATTCCATTGCTTAGGCAGCGTCCTCGACTTCAGGTTGGTGAGGCCATCTTACCCCGTCCCACTTATTTTCTTCCTGTTGGGGATATTACCCCCAATGACCCCCCTGTTCAGATTGGATCCCGCCGCCCTAAGGTAGGATCATCCTCTCAGCCGACCCATGCTACGGGCGACGTAACTGCCATGTTTCAAGCCTTGACCATGTCCATTGATAGAGTCCAGTCAGACCAGCAGCTTGCTCTGCACCCCATTTATGATCACTTTGCGAGGCAAGGTGTGATTAGACCTGAGGGCCCCTATCCGTCTTTCTATACTTGGCCCGAAGGGAGGTATGGTACTACTTATGATGCAGGTGTGCATCAGACCGGACCTGATTACTGTGGTACTGACTATGGCGTCGAGAGTTTTGGAGGATATGGAGGTGATTTTAGTGGTCACCAAGTAGATGAGTACCGGTCCTTTGGAGCCAGCAACCCTACCGGGATCGTTGCTTCTAGTAGTAATTATTATTCTGCAGATGATACCTACTACACAGATGCTTCTGGATCCGCATCCGAGCCGCCTCCTTCACAGAGGAGAGGATGTAGCTGGTGGCCTTTGAGATGAGATGATAACAAGCTCCCCTTGTTTATACTAGCTTGGGGGAGGCTAGACATTTTGTAAGCTTTTCTTTCTTTCTTTTATTTTTAGCATTTTTATTTTTCCTTTTAGCCATTAGAATTTCATCTTGTTTCTCTAATTCTATGTGCTACCAACCGTTTCTCGGTTTGCTTCTATTATAATTGCACGCACATTGAGGACAATGTGAAGTTTTAGCTTGGGGGAGAATTTGCATTTAGGACTTACTACATTTAGGATTGCATTTAGATTTTACTTTTCTCATTAGCTTATTTTCTTCTAATTTTATTAGTTTATTTTTAGTTTATTTTTTCCTTGTTTGTTTTTATCATTTTGAAAATCTAAAAAAAAAAAAAAAAATCAAAAAGACAAAAAGAAAAGATCATTTCCATCTTACATTTCTCAATTTATAGTATTTATAAGCTGATGTTTCATTATGTTATGAGGAATTGTGCATTCATGGGGATGTCTTGTACACAGTAGGTAGAAAGTTGCATTTGGACTTAATTAAGCTTGATCTTGACTTTGGCAAGCTACTCATATTGTAAGGTAGAGCCTCCAGTGGTCGGTACATCTGAACCCGATCCCAGTTTAGGAGTGAGTAGCTTCTCCTTATAGTCCGTGTCACATCAAAACGCATAAGTATGGTTTTTATTCCATTTTCTATAAGTATTACTATCATGATCTACATTTTGAAGCCATTTACTCTAGTTCACATTTCGCATTGCCCAAAAACACCCTTCTTTCTAGCTACATTACATTATTGCCTACCCTTGTTGAGCTAGTAACTGACTATATGTGGTGGGGTGTTATGTACTTTTGCGATATTCTGATAATGCCACCATTTAGTGTGAACCTGCTGTCTCGGGATTGCTGATTCCCGTGTTTTTCAGTGAAAGAAAATTTGAAAAGAAAAAAGGAAAAAAAAGAGAGCTTTGAAAAAAAAAATGAAAGAGAAAAAGCTCAAAAAGAGAAAAGAAAAAAAAAAAAAAGAAAAACGCTTCCATGAATGAAAAGGAAAAGGAAGAAAAATTTTGGGAAGTCGTAACTTGATTTGTCATGTTTAATAAGCCAATAATCCAATATGCTGCTTTTGGCTTTGACTATTGTTTATGGAAATTGGTATGATTTGGATTGAGTATCCACTACACATTTGGTTATTACTAGCTTGACTTAAAGCCCCACATGACCAAAATCGTTTGTCCACTTTCTTACCCAAATTTCCCAAGCCTCTTCTTTATTTCTCTTGGCTTCTTACATTACATTTTGATCATGATTAGTCTTACTTAATGAATTTGGATTGTCTACCATACTAGACTGCGGGCACATTCTTATAAGTTGTAGATAGGAGAGTGTCACTTCAAATTTGAACCAATATTTCCTATTTCACAAAAATTTGAGTGAAGAGTGTATCGAAAGAGTCCATAGTCAATAAGATCATGCAAAAGCTGAAAAAGTCCAAAGAATATTTTCTATGATGCGCCGTTATGTAAATCTCAACCATGATTCGCACTTTCCTTTGCCCTTGTTGTTTCGGGTTTATGATTCATCTACTTGTTAAGAGCTTATTTTTGAGATTTGGATGATAGATTGATAATTGTTTGCTACCCTTGTCCTGGTTATGATTGTTATGTTTGCTTAAGGAAAAGCAAGGGTTTAGCTTGGGGGAGTTTGATAAGCGATATTTTGTACTAATTTATCCCCCGTTTTAGCTCGATTTCTATGTGATTTATGCACTTTGTTAAGTGATTAACGAGCTAATATTACTATTCTAGTTGTTTTGCGTGCTTTGTCTCGTTTTATAGGAAATGAAGCGATTTTGCTACATTTTCTTACTTTATGGAGCAAAGGCACTAGAATACAAGTTTAATGAGGAACCGATGATAGTCAATTGACTATTTGACTACGATTCCGCTACACCCTTCCTTAAGTGGACTCATCTTGGACTTTGACTTTGTTTCTCAAAGGAAAACATCAACCCAAGTCAAAGGAAGACTAGCCCAAGCCCAATTACGTGCTGCATTGACCAAGACAAAAGCATAGAAACGAGTGCCAATGAGGAATTCAAAGAGATGAATGAAAAAACACCAACAGGGATATAAACCCGATCGGGTCACCCTATACCCGATCAGATTTTTATTCTGTTTGGCCGTTTTGGCTCTTCTTCTCCCAAGCCTTAATGGAGTGCTTTATTAGGTTGTCTAGGGTATGAGATTGGACGAAACACAGCAGCTAAGCAGCCCTATATAAGCCTAAACTCATGAGAAGAAGAAGCATGCAATCATAACACAATTTTACAACAATACATTTTAGAACACATTACATTAGATTACATTAAGATTATAGTTTATGGTTTTGTATGCAAGTTTAGACATCTTACTTCAAGCATTTTCTCTAGCACTCTCTACTGTTTTATCATTACATTTTGGTTGAAATTTGTTCTTATTATTTTCCCTTACGTCGTTGTACTTCCATTCCCGGTAATTCTCTATCTTTTGCTTTCATTATTTCCAATACCGTTATGTTTATTTTATAATAGATTCTGTCACTTTCATAAACCATGAATCATAATCTACTTAGCCTTCTTTTCGTATTATCATTGTTGTTAGTAATCCTGCATAAAAGTAATTTAGTCAAAATTAAATCATCGTTTAATATGTCTCATTTTACTTCACCTAGTCATATAATAATCATTGTAAATTTCATCATTAGAATAATAGCCAATTTAATATTGATCATGTCAATCATCTTAATATCCCTAATTCATAGTTTAATTTCCTGAATCTTTTTCCTCTTAATTTATTGATAAGTGAATATTTGTATGATTTTAATCCCCAATTTAGCTCGGTTTTGTATGTCATTTGTGCTTTGTTAAGCCACTTTATGAGCTAGTATCGTCTTCTAGGCAAATTCCTATGTTCTAACCTGTTTTGTAGGGAAAGTGACGTTTCTACGCCCTTTTTCTATATTCCCGAGCATTTGCCTAGAACCCAACGATTTGAAGAAGTGAGCTTGACCAAGTCAAAGGCACTCCAAGAAGGTTCACTAATTCAAAAGAAAGAAGAAGCAAAGACGTTTTCGCAGTTGTCAGAAGATCGATCAGTTAGGTGAAGAAATTATCATTTTACATCAAACCCTATCAACAAACCCGACTCAAAAGGTCAAGGGGATAATGAAAGTCAAGTCATATGCAAGGGGAGATGAAACGAAAGTCAAAGCACCAAGAACACAATATACGCGATCGGGTATGTGGTGAACCCGATCGGGTATGTTTGCTGATCCGAGCTTTTGCTTCGACTTCCTCCTTTTTGTCCTATGTGATGAATGCATGACCCCTCCCCCACGAAACCTACTGCTATATAAGAGAGCCTCAGCACACAATTCTCAACACACCTCCCTACACTTCTACAGACTTCTCTCTTTACATAACCCTAGATTAGTCTTAGAAACCCTAGCTTCCATTTCCCCTTAAAAATCGTCTTTTACATTTCTCCTTTTATGTTTAGATCTCCATCTTCTCTTATGCCTATTTTTCTAGTTTAGAAATAATAAAAACTTCTGGTTCTTAGTTCTTTTATATTATTCAAGTATTGTAATACATGGATCGTCAAAGATATGCAAGGAAATTTCTATTTGGATATTTATATTTCATCATTATCGCTATTTGATCGTCATGTAGGTATTTCTGTTTTATCTTTTGTTTAAGTTCTTTATGTTTTTTATTTGATCATTGTTTTCTTTACACGTTGTCTTAGATTCAATTTAAATACCGTTGTAATCATTTTATTTCATTAGATCGTTGATTTAGAATTGTTATTATCATCTTATAATATAAAAAATCAATAAACATGTCTATCCTAGTTTCTATTATTAACATCATCTTAGATCTAAATACCATGAGTAAGTAGTCACCTTTCTAGGGTGTAGGGTAGCCATGTTAGGTTAATTAAAAGATGAATATTGGATACAGAAATTGTGCCTTTAAAACGTTGTGTCTATGCATGTTTGGATTGTAATGATGGTTAACGATTTCTGGCCAAAATCATTGACTAAAATGGAATTCTTTTCCAAGGTAGAAATACGTGAATTGAATAGACAAAGCATGACATGGTAGATCAGACCTAGTAAATCGCCTAAAAGCCCGCTAGACCATCTGGTCTATGATTGTAATGAACACAACATTCTTACGAACTCACAATGAATTATTTGCATTATTCCAAATCCAATTTCATCAATATGTTAACCTACATGTGTGAACCTTCTTCCCTAGATTCTTTCTATCATTGTTAAATCATTATTCATTTCATTGCTTTTATTTTGATTTGTTTTTATTTTGTTTATGCTTTTTATTAATTTAGAATCCAAAACCCCAAAACCCAGATACTCGTTTAGACAAAATCCAATTGCAAGTATCTCACAATCCATAGGAAACACCATCTCCCTGAGGATCGACCCCTGCTTACCTAACTACATTAATTTGTTGTTAGCCTAGTCTGGGTAATTATTTTTGACTAGGGCTTGCGACAGGCCCGATCAAATTTTGGCGCCGTTGCCGGGGAGCACGGTTTAGTTTTCCTCTTTTTGTGATTTTTCTTGCAATTAGTTTTGTCTAGTCTTTAGGAATCCAAACTCCTTTAGATCTCTCTTGATTTCTCGTCTTAGGTTTTCCATCTTATGCCCAGATCTTCTAGACTAGGGACCCCTATCTCATTAGATCCCGACCTAGAACGAATTCTGCGTAGGAGACAAGAACTATTTAACGAAATCACAAAAGCTTCAGATACTTCAAGTGTAGACCGTATTCGTGAAAATTAATCGGATACCCTATCTAATCTTGAAGGAGAAGAAGATCCATTCTGATCTCCATTCACAAAAACCACCCAATCTTCAGGTAGCATTCCATCTTCACCTTCACATTAGGAAATGGTTCGACTTTCAGACCATTTCAAACCCACCGCAGAAACACTTCCAAGGGGTATTGCTACACCCCAAATCATAGCCAGAAACTTTGAAATAAAACCTGCTGTAGAGTCTATTGATCGAATACGAAAGAGAGGGGGGGGGGGGGGGGGGGGGGGTGAATTGAGTATTAAAAACTAGCCCCACTTTTTTAATTAAATGATATGTAATTAATTATTTGATCTTATGAATTAAAATCAACTAATTAATTAATCAAAGTAAGCGCAAATAACGAAATAAACGAAAAGTAAAGAGATAAGAGAGAGGCACACGATTTTTGAAGTGGTTCAGTTTCACACGTTGAAACCTACGTCCACTATTCTCGATTAATAAATTTTAGTACCTTTCTACGGATTACAAAAATTACCAACCCACTCGTATAATCAACACTATGATTATAACTCAAGGTGAGTATCGCTAAATACTCTATATTATCTTACGCTAATAAGAAAGTACAATATAACTCACACAGATTCCCGTTAAAGAATGGTAAGCTTATAATGATGTACTATTATCCAATAACGTATTTCACTCAAGCGATTGATAATAATTGATGCACAACTCTTTTAAAAACAAACTCTAAAAATAATAAATATTTGCTCAAAGGTTTGCTTTAAAACGATTTTGGAAAATCAACACAAGTAAAATAAATAGCCGTGTAAAATATGTGTATTTCGTGTATTTTGCAATTTGTATGTGAATGAGTATTTATAGTAGTAGAATCATAGTAGATCTAAAACCCTAGTATAATATTTAATAAAGATACTTGTCTTATCATAAAGTAATATTTGCTTATCTTTTAGAAATATCTTTATCTCAAAATATTATTTGGTTTATCTTATAGAAATATATTTATCTTAATATCTCAAAATATTGTTGTAAAGATATAGTAGAATCCTAGATTAGGTAAACTAAGGAAACAACCTAGATTGGCCGAAATCCTCTAGCTCACGAAACCCTAGGAGGCACGCAACCCTTGGTGGCACAAACACTAGGTTTCACGAAACCCTAGGTGGCTCAAACACTAGGTGGGCTAATTAGGTTAACAACAAATTGAGATAGAATATATTAGAAACCCTAGGTAGCATGACAACCCATAAGTTGTATTACTACCCAATAGAATCTCATAAATATATTCTCTATTAAAATAATTGATAAATATAAAAATAAAACTCTTTCACTTTTGAAAACATTTCAAAACATTTTATTTCCAAAATCATGCATCAATATTTTATCATTCAAAATCATAGGCTAAAGCGATAACTTTTGAACATAAAATCTCTCGAATGGAATAGTTACCGAATGACGACCTATACTATCTAATCTTCACAAAGATCTTCAGTATACGGATCATCTCTTCATCTTGATCACAAAGACCCTTCATCTCGAGTCTTGTGTAGTTTGATATAGATCTTGTTTGAAGCGATTTTCTTTAAAGTTATGCCTGGTTAGCTATAACTTCCATGTTCACTTCCAAAGTTATTCCTGAAGTTGTTATAACTTTGTCTCACAGACTTTATCAAAGTTATGACTAACTTTGATCTTTCTTCTCATAATTGTTGCTAGCTATAATAAGACTAAAGCACACAATTACACGCATATGATATATCGAGTAAAACATATTATTACGTAAACACATGTCATTATCAAAACGATGAATTGGTCCAACAAATTCCCCCTTTTTGATGATGACAAGTCTCAAATGATTTCCTCTTAACAATGTGACTAAGTATGGTTCCCCCTCAACAAAGCACTCCAATGTTATAGCAACTTTGATCGCAAGAACATAATAACTTAGCCAAAGTTATAGCTTGAGAGAATTTAAGAGATAACGAGTCTTGACAAGGAGCAAGCTTAAGCAAAGACTCAAATCATATCATTTCTTCCCCCTCTTGGCATCATTGAAAAGACAAGAACAAAGACATGAAACGACTAGAATAACACATGTCAAGGCGAGAAATAGATATGCAAAATACGCAATATAAGACGATATATACCAAGCAAAATCAAGAGTAAATGTTAATTAAAACTACAAACCACAAAATAGAGTATTAGTTGCCATTGGGCCGAATAGAACAATTGTTTAAACATGCCAAAATGGGCCGAATATGGTTAAGTAGTTTAAGAGATAAGCAAACAAGGATAGAAAAGCAAGGCATTGTGGGTAGGTGGATGAGGCTAGGGTGCTTTATAACCGGGCCTAGTGCGGTACTCAAGAGTTGAGAGACGGTCAAGGCAAGAAGACACATGTGTAGCTTGAGCGGTGAGGCAAACGTCAAAGTTGCGAACTTTCAACGAAAGAGCCTCTGTTGCATCATATATAGTCCGCATCCCTTCACGCATATCCGTTCCGCTCTTAACCAAAGAACCGCCTTGGCTCACCAAGAATGTCATCCGATCCCTTTGCCGATACACTTCTTGTTTACAATCGATAAGGTTCCTTTCCAACTTAGCAAGGCGATCATCCATACCATTCATCCACGTCCTCATCTCATGACCCACACCCGACCCACCTTGGTCACGGGTAGAGTTCGAGGAGCCCACTGCCACGGCTTGAACAACCGTGTCCAATACTGCCTCAATTTTCTTGTCCTGCGCGTCCAAGCGCTCCATGATACTACCTATGAACATATCCAATTTGGACTCAATCCCGGAAAAATCAGCCCCTCCCGACTGTAACCCGACCGACCCTCCTTTTGTTAAAAACAACAACTCCGGACCATTAGCATCTAGCTTCATAAATTTCAAGAACGTATCACACATTTCATCCTTTACGGCGACCCCATAATTGTTTACATTAACAACTCCTTTCGACTCTAAAAGCCGTGACACCCACATACCATACGGCAAATCAAGAGTGGAATAGATTTTGTCTTCGGTCACCGAAAAAGCAGTTTGTGAAATACGAGAGAACACAAGAGAAGGTAAATTAACCCGGTTGCCCTCCAACCAATGCTTCACGACCAACATTTCATAGCATGCAATTTTGTCCCGTCCTCTTCGACGCGGAATCACGGTATTCCATAAAAAGTTTAACAAAAATTTCAATTTTGGGGACACACTTCCCGCCAACACACAACTCGACAACGACGTCCCAACATCAAAATACTTTTTAACTTCCAACTTAGCCGTGTCCGTCAGCTCATCCCATGACGTACTCGGATTGATTTTGATTCCATCATCAGGAACCGAAAACAGAGTACAAAAGTCCGTCATGGAAATCGAGACTGATCGGCCATTAATGACGGCATTCCACACTCCATCAGTTAAAGAAACGGAAGATAAAAACTGTATTACCTCAATCGGATAAACTGGACACGAAAACTGTGCCACGGTTTCCCATTCTTGGAAATTTAGAAAATCGGTAAAGAATCCTAAAGCCCTATATTTGTCACACCAAGCTTTCGGATAATAACGACCACCGTGTATACCGTACTGAGCGACACGGTTCACAAGTTTTCTTTCGTCTTTTGTGAGACGGAGTTTATCAAGCCCGGAAGATGTTTCTTGAGGCGAAAAATCACGCAATGTAACCCGTGTTGGTGCCTCGGGAACCGTGTCAGCAACTTCGATTGAAGCTTCGTCTTGGAGTCTACCTTTGCCTTTATTTAACCGTCTTCTTTTCGTACCCTCAAGACCCGCACCGGACTCGGTTTGGTTTAGGTTGGGTGATGTTTGTATGGGAATAGAAGAGGTATTTTTGGGCATACTAGGCTTGGGAGTTTTCGGGTTTGGATTTTTGGAAATTTTTGATCTAGTAGAAGCCATTTTAGAGGGTTGAAGGTTTGGGTAATTTTTTTGTTTTGTTTGTGTATGGGAGCCGTGAGGAAGGAGAAGAGGGTAGTAAAAATTGGTTGAGTATTGAAGTGGTAAAAGTGATGGGTGATGGGTAATTATGATTGTGTAAGAGGTTGGTGTTTCTTTTGTACTTGGGCACATGGGTGTGCCGGCCCCAAGTAGCTCTTTCCCCTTTTTTTTTTTTTTAATTTGAAATTGGGTAGGAAAAGGAATCTTGGGTGATTAATTTGGGATATGGTAAGAATAGAATTTGGTAAATAAAAGATATGGTGATGTATTTTTGTTTGAGAGTTTCGGCTAGTATAGGATACATGGGTAGAGTTTGGCTCAATTTTGGAAAGTGAATAAGATAAATTTTTGGCAAATATGTGGTTCATAAATCAATTTCCATAAAACACTTAATATGCAAGATACTTACGTAAAATATATTATATTAAACACAAATATACTAGCAATGAAATATGCGGACACAGTCATACAATCTCGTCTTATTCTAACCAGTCACGCAGGTTCACAAAATAAATAAGATGAATTTAATTGCTACCGATTAAACCAATTTCCAACCGCAAAATCTCAAAACGTCTTCTCCCTAACGCCTTTGTTAAAATGTCAGCCCATTGATTGTCAGTACTACAAAATTCGAGTTTAATGTTGCCCTTTTCTACATGGTCACGCAAATAATGATGTCTAATGTCTATATACTTAGTACGAGAATGCTGAGCTGGGTTCTTAGAAATAATAATAGCACTTGTATTATCACAGAAAACCGGCATACAACCAACATTAACACCATAATCACATAGTTGTTGCTTTAACCAAAGTAGTAGAGAACATACCAGTCCTGCAGCGAAATATTCGGCTTCTGCAGTAGATAATGCAACCGAAATTTTGCTTCTTTGAGCCCTAAGTAATTATGCAAGGTCCAACAAAAGTAGCGAATCCCGAGGTACTTTTTCTATCTAAAGAGCATCCCGCATAATCTGCGTCTGAATATCCTACTAGATCGAAATTGCACTCAAGTGGATACCATAAATATAAATTAGATGTACCAATTAAATATCTCAAGATACGTTTAACTGCAATCATATGTGATTCCTTAGGACATGATTGAAATCTAGCGCAGACACATACACTGAACATAATGTCAGGCCTACTTGCAGTTAACTATAATAAAGAACCAATCATACCTCGATATGTAGTCTCATCTACGGACTTACCATTTTCGTCCAAGGTCAACGTTTTATCAGTTACCATAGGTGTGTCCATTGGATGAGCGTTCTCCATACCAAATTTTCTGATTAGCTCCTTGACATATTTTTGTTGGTGAATCTTTATGCCTTCTTTGGTTTGTTGAATCTGCAGTCCTAGGAAGAATTTCAATTCTCCCATCATGTTCATTTCAAATTCTGAGGTCATAAGATCTGAAAAATACTTGCACAATTTATTGTTAGTAAAACCAAAAATAATAGCATCTACATAAATTTGAGCAACAAGTAAATCAGAACCCTCGAATTTTAGAAATAAGGTTTTGTCGACAGATCCTCTGTTAAAATTGTTTTGTAATAAAATTTTTGACAATCTGTCGTACCAAGCCCTAGGCGCTTGTTTCAAACCATATAAAGCTTTGTCGCGTTTAAAAACGTGGTTTTGAAACTTGCTATTCAAAAATCCAGGAGGTTGTTCAACAAAAACCTCTTCTTCCAAATAACCGTTAAGAATGCAGTCTTAACGTCCATTTGGAATAATTTCATTCCTTTATGAGCTGCGAAGGCGATGAGCAAGCGAATGGCTTCAAGTCTTGCTACTGGAGCGAATGTCTCGTCATAATCAATCCCTTCTAGTTGATTATAACCTTGAACGACCAATCGAGCCTTGTTACGAACTATAACTCCTGAATCATCCAATTTATTTCTGAATACCCATCGAGTACCAATCACAGTTCGATTAGAAGGTCGTGGCACGAGATGCCATACTTTATTGCGTTCGAACTGTTGAAGCTCCTCTTGCATAGCCACAATCCAGTCGGATTCTACAAGAGCTTCCTTGATGTTGGTAAGCTCTATGGTAGACAGAAAGGAATAGAATGAACAAAAGTTATTTAATGTTCGCCTCGTTTGAACTCCCTTATTCAACTTTCCTCAAATGATTCAGAATTAAGATTGGTTCCCCCTGAGCTAGACTCTGGGGTTATAGCTGAAGTTGGTACAACTTCAGTTACACCATCTTGGTTCTGGTTCAAAGTTATAGCATCATCAGCTATAACTTCAGTTTCCTTTTCCTTGTTTTGAGAAGAGACATCCGTATCATCAACAATTGTCTCAGTTCTCTGTTCAAGGTCATTTGCGGATTTATCAAGTTCATCATTGATTCCTTCAATAACTTCTTCATTATTAACTGGCTCGTCTTCCCTTGAAAGACGAAAGTCTGGATCATTCATGTCTTCTTCTTCATTCTGTTCAACTTTTTCAGGCACATTATCTTCATCAAATACAACATGAACACTTTCTTCTATGCACAACGTTCTTTTGTTAAAAACTTTAAACGCTTTACTATGATTAGAATAACCAACAAACACAGCTTCGTCACTTCGTGGATCAAATTTGCTCAAATTACTTTTTCCATTATTATGGACAAAACACTTACTCCCGAAGCAACGAAGATGAGCTATATTGGGTTTTCTCCCTCTTAAAAGTTCATAGGGAATCTTTTTGAGAATAGGTCTAATCATAGCTCTATTGTGCACATAGCATGCAGTACTTATGGCTTCTGCCCAAAAGCTCTTAGGAAGGCCACTACACAAAAGCATAGTGCGGGCCATGTCCTCTAACGTTCTATTCATACGTTCCACGACACCATTTTGTTTTGGGGTTCGTGGTGCAGAAAAGTTATGTCCTACACCATTCTCCCTACAATATTCTATGAAAAGCTGGATTATCAATTCGGTGCCATTATCCGTAGAATTGAAACTACTTTTTATCATACTTGTTTTGGGCGAGCTTCATTAGTACTACAACTCATCGAAAGTTTCATCTTAGTAAATAGAAAGAATAGGCCATCATACCTTGAGTAAGTCGTCGACTTAGGTACGAATACGTACCTTATCCATGATCCCCGCGGCTTCCTAACTTTCATAGGTCCACATAGATCCCATTTGTACCAACTCAAGTGGACGCTCTGTACGTACTACTCTTTTTCGGTTTGAATTAAGTCTAACTTGTTTTACAACGGGCAACATATTCACGACATTTTCTCTGGTTCGAGATTTGATTGAGGTAGCCCTCAACTAAATCCCACGATTTAAGTTTCTTTAAAATTGCTGGACTGATGTGTGCAAACCTCTTGTGCCACAAGCATGAATCATCCACAGTGACTTTCATGCACGTAAAGGAACTTGTAGTGACTTTGTTTAAATCAATCATATACACGTTCCGTTTACGTAGACCTTCTAAGATAACATTACTAGTACCTTAAACTATGATACGACAAACATTTGAATGAAAAACGACTTTGTTGCCTTTGTCACATAGTTGAGAGATACTTCGTAAATTATGCTTAAGGTCATCTACCAGATATACATTATTAATAGCATGTGAAGAAGATATACCAATCTTACCTACACCGATTATGTTGCCCTTCTTATTGTCTCCAAAGGTGACCTTGCCACCGTTGAAGGGTTCTAGTGAAAGAAATAAATTCTTGTTTCCAGTCATGTGCCTCGAACATCCACTGTCGAGATACCATAGATTTTTTTCTTTCACTATTATCTGCAAGAGAATCAAATACAGCTTTTAGGTACCCACGCTAAGTTGGGTCCTTTGTGGTTAGTGACTCTATGTATTTGGTCCTTCCTAACCCATATCTGTTTGACAATTCTTTTCTTCTTAGGATAGGGTTGTCTAGGTTTGTTATATTGTTTGTTATTGTTGCGACGCACATTAGGTTTGAATGACTGCTTCTGATTCACATAAGATTTGAATATTGAAGGTACAGATGTGTAATCGAAAGCTATGTCATAAAACCACCTGAACTCATTGTTTCTAACCTCATCACGTTGAGGTTCAGATTTGGACTCATTAACACTAGACGCGTCATGCTATTTCACAAAATCAGTTTGATTTTTGTTGTCGTTAACATATTTAACACAATTATCTTTAACATGACCGTTGTGACCACAATAGTTGCAAATCAGATATTCTGAAAGATTGACATATTTTCTTCTTCTGAAATCACGGTCAGAAGGAGTGGATTTGCACTTATTATGGTCTCTACGACTATAGCACTCATGACCAAGTCCCATCTTCATGTTATTATTAGATTGTTCGGTAAGGAAGTCTAAGACCTTCTGACTTCCTTCCCACTTATCATGAACCTTTCGTGCATGTAGGAGCAATTCCTTCAAAGACTGAATTTCTTTTTCACATGACAAATGATCTACATTCAAGTCTTTGGAGGGATTGTTCTTTTTTAAATTTTCACGAAAGTCGTTGAACCGTTTGTTCAAGATAAATTTCTCCTCATTATGTTGACTTTTGGCTTGGGAGAATTCAGCCTTTAATTCTTTCAATTGCTGAGAGAGAAAGGAGTTTACTTTCTCGTGATCAAGGATAATACCTTCCCTTGCCTTAGCTTTAGATTGTAAAAGCTCATTGACTTTCTTCAATTCTAAAGTTATAGCTTCATTAGCTACAACTTTGGCTTGAAGATGCTTAATGTTGAGTTTCAACTCTGAGATTATAGCTTCATTAGCTATAACTTTAGACTCAAGAGCTTCTTTCTCTACATTTGTCTTGTCTGAAGTTATAGCTGATGAAGTTATAGCTGAAGTTGCCATAACTTTAGACTTGAGCTTTTTAGCTTTAGCCTTTAGAAGTTGGTTTTCCTCAGCAATATCGAGAATTTGTTCTTTAAGATCTTTCAATTCAAGACTCTGTTCATGACAATGATCTAAGGCTTCTTCAAAATACTTAATTAAAGACTTCTTAGATAAATTCTTAACTTGCTTTTTAAGTTCAAGATGCTACACCTCTTCAATCATCTCGAATCTGGTTTCTGAAATCTGATGTTGCCCAACAAGAACATC
>JAIUZE010048334.1:0-10532 GCA_022085475.1 Heliosperma pusillum
AGAACTCTAGTTATGACCGTTTGAAGTGGACCCTTGTTTTCGTTGGTTTCCAAACAACGTTGTTTTGGAGAGGTATCTATGTTTTTTTATTCATTATGCTTCATAAACTTGTTCTAATGCTTATGTATCATGTATTGACTCATGTTTATCATATTTAAACTTATATGATTCCCTATTCTCATGTTGTGTGACGGTTTTTGGTATGTTCCCACTTTGAGTCGGTTTTTACAAATGATACGGTTTGAGCACTATTTTGTCTTGTGCTTTGTACTCTCATTCCCTTGGCTACCTTCCCGTTCGTAAGGCTTGAATGTCGGAACGGAGAGGTATCCTACTGCTTAAATGCATGTGTTAGTGGGCATATGACGACGTTGTTGGGAGTTGAACGCTATGCGTTGAGCGAGCCTCCGCTCCGCTCGTCAAATGTTGTGTACTTGCGAGGTAGTGTTATTTGCATGTAGCGTACCGCATGTTATGAGGTTTGAGCTCGTTTTCCGCCTCTTTCGTGAATTGATCTACCGAATTTGGGGTACTCGGCGTTTTCTTTGTAAGACCGGGTCTTGGATGCGAAATGTTATCGCATGTCGAATCGGAAAATGTGATTCCGAGAATCTGGTCAGGTTTAGATTAGGAGCCGATTAATTATCGTTCCTAACAGGAGGAAATTAGTCTACATATACGAAATGGATTGAATCGTGTATGAGTTCAGGGAAATGTGATCCCGTGGATGCCTTTTAATCATACTTGCCATGTACACGGTGCTAGTGCGTTTCATTTACCGTGAGAGATGTCGTTTTGTGTCGTCGTTCTTGAATGCGTGATTTCATGATATTATTCATGGTCATTGCATGATTGGGCACCGTCTATGTATTGGGTTGTTTGAATGGATGATAACATGATGGATTTATTCATGATCATTGCATGACTTGGCATGGTTTGATTGCCGAGTCTCAATCTTATCAAACTTATACCGCTAACGGTGAGATGCAAGCCCTAGTGAGCGTATTCGGTTGCCTAAGAGTGTCTTCCCCGAGTCTTCGATTAACATGATGGATTCGGATTTGTATTCCATATGCTCTTATCATTATTTATCGAATTGCCTATTTATTCTTATCGTATCTCACATGTATATCTATATGTATGCATGCTCTACTTTTGTATTTCTTTCTATGTACGTTTAATGTGATATGGCTGGATGAACCCGGATTTACTCCCCACTGATTGTGGCGATCATGTTTTTCATGAATGAACAGGTTGCTTGCATGGATGGCTTTTTGCTTATGCTATTTTGGGGTTCGGGTGTGAGCTAGCGGGCGCTGTCCCTGGAAGTTTCACCTCTAGACGATTTTAGCTAGTTTTGCTAAACACTTGTTCTTTGCTAACTTTTTGAGAGACCCCGTCTCTTTGTTGTATTTCGTACTTAGTTTGTAATATTTTGACACTCCTTGTTTTATCTATCTTGCATGTATAAAAGTTTTTAAAATACTGTATTTCCGCATATTATTTCACATGCTTGTTTGTTTTATATTTCCGCATTCGCGAGGGTTGTCACAATAGGAGTTCGGTTATCCTCCGCCATATCTAAAACAATAAAGTTAACTGGGATAAAAAAATTTCCTAACTTACACATCCTCTAAGCCACCCATAAGGCTTAATAGATCGGTGACCAAATTGTAAGGTTATATTATTTACATTAAGTTTACCCATGTTAAGCTATTGGTATATGGCATATGGCATATGGCATACGACATACGTCATTACACTAACGATAGCTCCAAAGTCCCAAAGAGCAATTCTGATACAAAAAGGACCTATATTACAAGGAATAGAAAAACTCTCTAGATCCATTTTCTTTGGCGGTAATTGAGTTTGTAACACGGCGCTACACTCCGCACTTAACGCAACATTCTCATCTTCATTTAAAGACCGCATCCTTGTTTATATATCCTTCATAAACTTCACATAAGCCGGCAGTTCAGTGATCAATTCAGTAAATGGTTTACTCACTTATAAGTTCTCGACAACCTCTAAAAACCTCCCAAATCGTTGATATAGCTTGGACTTATGTTGTCGTTAAGGAAAAGAAATATCAATTTTAATAGGTTGGCTTCTTTCTTTTCTTTTTCTTTATTACCATCGTCATCATAAGGTACTGGGGTCACTCGATCGAGTATTGGGTGCACTCGATCAAGTATTGGGTGCACTCGATCGAGTGTCTCTAGGACTGTGGTATTCTCAAGTTCAGAATTAGACACTTGATCGACTATGTGTGAACTCGATCGAGTGTTTGTAGAAATGGGCAACTCGTCTTTGACATTCGTTCGTATGCCACTCATTCTCGTATCAACTTGGCTCGGTATCTCCGGGCTCTTATAAGGGGTCCCCTCCTCAATGTTATTGAAATTCCTTGTTCATGCGGGGGTTGTCCTTGAGAAGGGAGATTTCCCAGTTACCTTTGTGGATTTTGACTTGCCAATTGGGTAATTTCAGTGTCCACCATCTTTTTGTGAGCAAGTAATTGAGTGATTTGGGTGTCTTTGTAACACCCGTAAAAGCCTTATTTTTATATTAAAAATATTATACAGATACTTTTCAGCGAAATTTATATTTAGTCTAGAATTTAATTTCCCGTGCCTAATTTAGAAAATCCGATTTTGTTTTCGGACTTTACTCGAAGTTCCGAGTGAGTTACGTCTTAAGACGCTTATGGGCTTTTTCCCATATTTTCCCACTTACTCCCTTAGACTCCCTCAAAACCCGAACTCCCTCATTTCCACTTACCTCTTATTCTTCACCAAGTAACCACCAAAACCCCAAACTCCATACTTGCTCAAACTCATAATCGACACTACTCCTTGTTTACTTGCTCAATTCCGCTAAAATTCGTCTTAATCTTTCCCTCTCATCGTCCTCTATCCTATTTGGTAATAAAATTACCGTCTTTCTCGCTTTTCAATTTATCCGTCTTTCTCAAATGTGAATTATATTCATCTTCTATTGTCTAATTGTAGGTGGGTGACTTTCAAGACCTCGACAAAGGCTACTACTTAGTAGAGGAGGACCTCGACGAGGATTGAAGACGCAAAAAGATAACGGTGAAGGGTTACTCGATATCATTACGTGTTTTAATGTGTTTTCTATGTTAGTAATCGTATTTAGAATAGGATTAGTAATCATAGGAATTGTGTCGTTGATGATAGTTGTTGTTAGTAGATACTTGTTAATGAGTATTGATGAATGATAATGTAGTTGATTGTAATTGGGATGGTTGTTAATGAAATTGAGTGATTGTAGTGAAGCATAGTGAATCACGGGTTAAGTTGGTCCCAGCCAGCCGACCGGCTGCCGGTCAGCTGACCGGCTGGGGCTGCGGCTGTATATTTTGGAGGATTTTGGTATTATGTTGGTCCCAGCCAGGTAGCCGGCTGCCGGTCCCCCTGACCGGCTGGGACTCCCCTGTATTTTCATTGTTTTCAATATATGTTGAAGTGCCAGCCGGGTTGCCGGCAGCCGGTCCAATGGACCGGATGGCACCCCGTGAAGCTTTTTCTTCGTTTCTTTCTTATATTTTCATTTATAATATTTCTGATGGTTTGTTTATCGTTTAAATTTACGCAATGACTTTAAATATTAATGTTTCGAATATATGATATTCCTTTCGCTTGTATCGCATGTTTTGTGACGGTCTTTCATATATCCCACTTTAAGTCGGTTTTACACATGTTATGGTTTGAGCACAAATTGTGATGTGCTTTGTACTCTCATTCCCCTGGCTACCTCTTCGTTCGTAAGGCTGGAATGTCGGAACAAGGAGTGTATCCTTACTGCTTAATTGCATGTGTTAATGGGCATATGACGACGTTGTTGGGAGGCGAACGCTATGCGTTGATTGACCCGGCCGTCAAATGTTGTATACTTGCGAGGTGGTGTCATTGCATTTAGCGTACCGCTTGTTATGATGCTTGTGCTCTTTTCCGCCTCTTTCGTGAAGGTTGACCGAATTTGGGGTACTCGGCGTCTAGGATTGACTGAGTCTTGGATGTGAAATGTTTATCGCATGTCGAATCGGAAAATGTGATTTCGAGAGTCTGGCCAGGTTTAGACTAGGACCGGATATTTATATCGTCGTTCTACCAGGAGGAAATTAGTCTACATATACGAAATGTTTGAATCGTGTATGCGTTCAGGGAAATGTTTAGCCCGTGGATGCGATTTTAATCATACTTGCCATGTACACGGTGCTAGTGCGTGTCATTTACCGTGAGAGATGTTGTCAACGTATTCGTACGTTTGGATGGATGATTATATGATTGATTATTTGTGATCTTTGGATTACTTGGCATGGTTTGTTTGTCGAGTCTCAATCTTATCAAGCTTATGCCGCTAACGGTGAGATGCAAGCCCTAGTGAGTGTATGGTTGACTAAGAGTGTCATCCCCGAGTCTTTCTATAATATGATGGTTACGGTTTTGTACTTCATGTACCGATATCTTTATATATATTAAATTGCCTATTTATTCTTCTCGTATTTCACATGTATATTCATATATGCATGCTTCTACTTTTGTATTTCCGTTTAAGTTCGTTATTTGTGATATGGCTGGGAGAACCCGGAGTTACTCCCCACTGACTGTGGCGTTCATGTTTTTCATGGATGAACATGTTGCTTGCTTAGATGGATTTTGCTAGTTGTATTTTGGGTTTCGGGTGTGAGATACCGGGCGTTGGCCTGGATGAATCACCTCTAGACGTTGTTTAGCTAGATTGCTAATAACTTTGATAATTGATAACATTTTGAGAGACTTCGTCTCTTTGTAGTATATTCTATTTTAGTTTGTATTTATTGACATTCCTCGTATTCTTATCTTGGCATGTAAAAAGTTTTAAAAACCGTATTTTCCGCTATATAAATCACATGCTTGTTATGTTTTATTTCCGCATTCGCGAGGGTTGTCACAGTCTTGATTTTATTGTATCATAAGGCTTTCTTGCAACAAAGCTTTCAATTGCACCATATCATTATTTGGAGGTGCTTGAGGCAGAGCTTGTTGCTGAGGCGGTGGCGGGGTAAGATTTAGAACGTTTTGACTTTGATATGAGATGTTTAAATGTTCCCTTGTCCTCTCATTATAAAAATTAATGTACGGATTGCCCTGCTTAAAAGATTGAAAAGCAAGGACTTGCTCAGCCGTGCTCACGCACTCAACCGCACTATGCCTCATGATACCATATCTCTAACAACTTACCTCTTGTTAAACCATGGCATGAACCGTTTGATTATTTGCCAAAGACTATGAAATCTTTAATTAGGCAATATCGGCAGTCAATGCCTCCAACTTAGCTGCAACGACACCATCCGAACTACCCCCTCTAACATTACCTCTGGGTTACCATACTCAGCAGTGTGAGTGGCTATCTCATCAATTTTCTTCCAAGCATTAGCATCATTTGTGTTGTTTTGAAACCTCCCATTGGAAGAAGAATCTAGAAAGACTCTATGATCATCATACAACCCATTGTAGAATTTGTTGCATAGGAACCAAATCTCAAAACCATTATGTGGAACATGTTTGACTAGTTTCTTGAAGCAAAACCATGCCTCATTAAAGTTTTCAGTGCGACTTTGTTTGAAACTTGTAATTTGACCTCTTATGGGATTGGCTTTATGTTGTCGGAAGTACCTCTTGTAGAAGGCAAGAGCTAGTGAATTCCAATCAGTGATACCAAGTGCATCCATGTGTAATTCACACAACCAATCTGCTGCCTAATGTTGGAGTAAGTGTCCTCCACAATAGTGCATTTATATAATAAAAATCATTTGGAATATACGTGGCATTATTAGTATATTGTGATACTCCACGTCAGTTGATTAACGTAAATCGGTAACGCTCAGCTGACTAGAGTTTGAGGTTATTGTCGTATGACGGCGGTGATCAACTGATCCCTTTAGGTCACACCTATAGGATGAGACCCAAATAAAATACTAATTATTTGTATATGATAAAGTTTAATTAGTGCATTACATATATTTGATATGTACGTTTAGTTACGAGAGTTATTTATTGGTAATTGAGTTAGGAACTCATTCCACTTAAGTTTATTAGTCAATTATACAATAACTGACTGAATAAATTTTACGTCTTATTTTAATACGATTAAATAAGATTTAATTTAGTGATTAATCGTTAATTAATTAAATTAGTTGAGGTTATGCATACATTTTGAGATAGAGGTAATTAGTTAATTATATTTACAAAGAGTTGTAAAATAAATTAACTGAAAATTGTGAGACCCATTATATATTGATATAATGGTAAAATATCACTTAAAAGTTAAGTATATATTATTTATTAATTTGAGTCATATAATTGTTATATGATCAAATTAACACTTAATTATATTAGATAATTAAACATATGATTAATAAGTATTTGTGGGACAAATATCAAAAATCAAAATGGTCCATAATGGACATATGATGGCCGGTCATAGCATGTGAAGAAAATAATGATAATTGTTCTTTTATTACACAATACTCCATTTTGATTGTGACATGACTTTCATGTTTTTAATCATCAATACATTACCTACACTCTACCATCTTACACAAGTATAAAAATAAGCAAAATGGAGCCTTTTTAAAGGCTATGTGTCCCGGACATTTTGGCCTTTAAATTGAACAAGAGTTGTTCAATTATTAAAACTTCATTTTTGATGCTTATTTTCTTACTTCTCTTTCGAACTCAACTACTCTCTAAAACTCACATGTAAAATAATATTCATATCATATTACTAGTGTAGTAATACAATAATATTAGTAGTATAATGTCTTAGTTATTATCTAGTTAATAATAAGTTAAGATTATTTGGGTTGATTCTTGGGTGCAACAAGAAGTAGACCTTCTACTTTGAAGGTTGGTTTTTGGAGGATCATCTACTAATTCTTTGACACCCTCGAATTTGCGGAAAGATAAACAAGTAATTTAAATAAATAAAAGATGAGAATACGTTTTTAATAGGTTCACTTTAGTGAAAATCGGTAAATTTTAAAACCGGAACCTACCATTAAGTATATTCATCATAACAAAGGTGTCTTAAAGAAAAAGGTTCATAACAAAAAGAAAATAATATTATACATAAGAAGTATCTAAAACGGGAGACATATCTCCCTAATAAATACGAAAATAAAAGAGTGTATTAAATAATACAATCCTAAGAACCGAATATAGGTCCAAGGTAATACTTCACTCGCTAGCTCGTCAATGTACCCAAGCATGCATCACAAACCTGTCGACCGCATTAAATGTAAACACGGAAGCCACAGTCAGTGGGGAGTAACTCCGAGTTCTTCCAGCCACGAAATGTCGAGTTTAATAAAACATGAATAACATAAAAGAGATGTATATGGAAAATACAAAGCCTTAACATATACGATATGCTTTTCATGTTATGAAACAAATAACTAACATATAACCTAGCATATGAAGGATAAGCTACTCATTCAAGCTATCATGTGAATCAGTTAACAACCTATACCACGAGGTAGGGAAGCTAGTATTTCAGCTCAGAGGTTACATTTAAAACATGGCCTGGATACAACTCAACCCTAATCATACAAACTATCATGTGAATCAGTTAACAACCGGTAATCCAAACTCTATCAACCGTAGCCGTCTTGCATCTCACCTTCTACGATTCATAGAATCATCAAACATGAAAGACCAATACGTCTAGAAACAGGCATAAGTTCTTAGTCCAGTCAATAGTCGACTTCTGTAACTCGAGGCTATACCACAAGGTAGGATAAACATCCTAGTCCTAGACTGCGCAGACCTAGCGACAACAGCTAACCCATTCCCTGTCTCATGACCAAAAGTACATGAGAATCTCTACTAGGAGACCCCCTAAGCAAAGTTGGCTAGTACTTAAGCTGGCTCCATTCCCAAAGTGGAAGCAATTAGGCAGCCATGCCCCGGCTTGGTATCAAAATCCCAGGCCAGTGACACAACAGCTATCAAGCAGTGAACTATATACTCGTTAAAGATAGTAAGGTCTATCAATGTCATGGTCCAAGGTACTCATTTAGAATTAGAATGGTCAACACGCCATATAATCAAAATTCTCTATGAGTACTTAGTCAACACGACATATATCATACAATTAAACAGTCACGGGAAAAACTTCCTATCATGTGACTAATTGCATATAAATCACATTCAAATATCATATCGCCTCATATCTACGAAGGCTCATTCATTCATTCATTAAATAAAACTTTACCTGAAGACAAATCCCCGACCCAAGTCCCGCGACGGGTCATCAGTCAAAACAGGGCTGACTAGATCATAGTTTGACCAAACCCGTTTGGTCAAACCGGCTAGAAACAGAGTCTTAGCCATTTAGGCTTGAACATAAGAACATCATATTCATTTCATGCTATTTTATTCTAATTGCTAACATGTTAATTATTAATTCTTACGAAACCCACTTGACTTAAGGAATATCAAATTAAACTACAATCTCATGCTATAATTTCTAACATGTGAGAAATAATAATATTATGAAAACCGTTTAATTAAATAATTTACTTATTAAAATTTCCCACTTGCTAAATATTACAAAACATGATATAATAATTACAATAAACTCAAAAACCGTCACAAGCCCAAAGGAGGGCTCACGGGTCATGGGCTGGACCGGGCCTGGACTGGGCCCACGGGCTGGTTTGGGCCGGTTTTGGTCAACATTTCAAAAATCGTTTTCTTAATATTTCCCGCATGCTTAACATATTTAAAACCCGTCAAAACAACAACAAAACAATCAATTATCGACACAAGCCCAAAGGGCCAAATAACGGGCCAACCTAGACCGGATCTGGACCGGGTCTGGACCGGCCTGAACCGGCCTGAACCGGGCCAGTTTCTCGGCCACCATACACGGCCACCACCAACAACAACCCAAATTTATTTCTAACATGTTTTAATTAACAACCATCCATTTTAACAACCAATTCAACCATCATTAATACTAAAATTATGATTATGAACAAATCCTCCAACATGTCAAAAACATTAAATATGTTAAAAACTCATAGCACAAAACCAAATAGCACCAAAATAAGACCTAAAAACCCGTCTACTAATCTTCTTCTAAAATATACGAGTCACCAAACTCGTCTTCATAATCTTCTCCTATAGGAAATGACAAAAATAACATTATTAGTATTAAAACTTGATTTCAACAATTAATGTGTTGAAAACGATTTTGTCGGAATTGAAAATGAAACGTACACGGAGATGAAGGACGGAGAGGAGACTCTAGAAATATAATTTAGAACGGATTTGGCCAAGTAACGAAGGTTTTGTGACGATTTTGCTCAAGAACGATCAAGAACATGAAGAACAATTGTGATTATATTAAAGAAGGTATTAAGTAGATATTAAATTGATTTAATGTAAAATAAAAAGATAATTAGTGAGTAAGAGCGGGAGGTTGGGCCGTGTAATATAGGGGATTAACGGGAGTCGGGTTTTGAACTTGTTGTTACGGGATTGACTCGGGTTTTATAAATATATTATGGTAAATATCTAGATATTATTAGATATTATGTTTGTTTAATCAAATATCTAGATATTATTAGATATTATGTTAGTTTAATGAAAATATCTAATCCTAAGGGACAAGAGGGAGAGGCGTGTGGAAGAGGAAGAAATCGGGTCCGGGTTTAAGCGATTTGTTGCAGAATTTAAGTTGACAGATCGATAAAGTTACAAATATCTTAGATATTTGTATTGGTTTAATCTAAAGTAATCAAAAGCCCAAAAATGAGTAAAAAGGTGCCTTGGGGCATGTGGCACATGTAGGAGTCGGGTTTTGGGTTTGTTTCGAGACTTAAGTTGACTCGGGAATAGTTAAATGAAGTTCGGGTTTAAACCGTATAACCTACTCTTTAATTCCAAATAAATTCAAAATAATTATATTAAATTATCATAAATTCAAATAAATTGTAATAAATTAAAATAAATTAAATTTATTACTTTTCAAATATAATTTCGGTCTTTCAAATTACGGGGTGTTACAATCACCCCTACTTTTAAAAAGTTTCGTCCTCGAAACTTAGAAGGAGGAATGTGACATATATGTAGGTCTATTTCAAACCTTTTAAAAATATATTTGTAATAAAAATACAGGGTCTTATCAATGGGGCGGAAGGTTCTCGTCTGCAGTTAAGAAAATCGACGTCCCAAGTCAAAGACTTAAAAGATACATTTTCGCATCAACAAATGAGAAAACTAGTTATCGAACGTCTCCAATAACGAGTCTCAACACTCCTTGACGGTAAAACTACTTGAAATCATCAAACATTTCCAAAAGCTTTTAGTTCAAAAATTCTATAGTAAAGGTAATAACTCTACTATCTATGCCTAAAATTTCTACCTAAAGCTTCTAATAATCTATCTATAAGAGATGATATTCGATAGAAGGAACGGAATATTCGAAAGAATAAATCGAATAGAAAGAGGGAAGAAAGA